>NQII01001133.1:238703-261563 GCA_002778355.1 Clitarchus hookeri | reverse complement strand
GACAATCTCTTCTAAAGTGACCTGGCTTTCCACAGCCAAAACAATTAAAATTATTCTGATTTGATGACCTGGCTTCCACTCGAAAAACATTTGATGTATCATTTGATGTATCACTTGCATTCTCTGCCATTTTTAACTTTATTTTACTTTTTAAATAGTCCACAGTTCTCTCACCCTCTGGTAGAACATCTATTAAATCACCAATATGGCTGTAATTAACTGGTAGCGCCTTCAACATATAATTTGCTTTTCCTGCTCTGAAACTATTGCTCCTGCTTGTTTTAGTTGGTTTGTAGCTTTCTCAAAGTCGTCGAAGAATAAGCTAACCTCCGAGTAATTCGTTAATTTGATAGTTTCCAGATTATGTCGGCACACTATCTGCAACGCCGTTGATTTTTTCAGATACATCTCGTCAAATTTTTTTAAAATCTCATAAGCTGTATCGAGCTCTCCTCTGTATTCCAGCTGTTTATTCGATATGGCACTATAAATGTCATTTGTTGCCTGGACATCCCTGTCATCCCACTTGTNCATCTATTAAATCACCAATATGGCTGTAATTAACTGGTAGCGCCTTCAACATATAATTTAGCTTTTCCTGCTCTGAAACTATTACTCCTGCTTGTTTTAGTTCGTTTGTAGCTTTCTCAAAGTCGTCGAAGAATAAGCTAACCTCCGAGTAATTCGTTAATTTGATAGTTTCCAGATTATGTCGGTACACTATCTGCAACGCCGTTGATTTTTTTGGATACATCTCGTCAAATTTTTTGAAAATCTCATAAGCTGTATCGAGCTCTCCTATGTATTCCAGCTGTTTATTCGATATGGCACTATAAATGTCATTTGTTGCCTGGACATCCCTGTCATCCCACTTGTCATCATCAATCTTCATTTTCGAACTTACTGCCACATCGTTACACTTCTTAAACTGTAAAAACTTAAGGATTCGTAATTTCCAATTACAATAGTCCGCTCCATCGAAAATTGGAATGTTTATGTCGCTATTTCTAGCCGCCATTTTGGTTAACAAAACCGTTCTTGGTTCGGAATTTTCACTAAACTATTTCACTCGTTCACTTCCAAACCACGCACCTCTGCTACCATGTTAGAATAATAGNATTTTCACTAAACTATTTCACTCGTTCACTTCCAAACCACGCACCTCTGCTACCATGTTAGAATAATAGAAGTAAAACAAACAACACTTTGTTATACACTGATGGATTTAATGAGCAATTAACAGACATAAGTAACCGACATCCCTCCGTGGTCTCGAGTCCGCCACGGAGTAGTGACGAAGCTCAGTGTTGCCAAATGAAATGTACCATAAAATAACAATTTTAATTACTAGTCTGGCTGGCTGACATCCTTTGATTCCTTCCTATCGGAACTGTAAAGCAACCTGTCGGTCTACCACCACCACTCAATCCCTCANGGCTGACATCCTTTGATTCCTTCCTATCGGAACTGTAAAGCAACCTGTCGGTCTACCACCACCACTCAATCCCTCACCCCACCGTTTATTAGTGAGTGGCAATATGCGCAGTTATATTACACAGTTAGCACTCAATATATGTAAATTTAAACAATAATATTGGCTTCATTGATTCACTTACCGACACAAAAAAATTGTGTATTCAAAATAAATATTGTAACAACTCATATTTTTAGAATCCCTTGAAGAACACTGAATAAAACTGTACGCCCAGGAAAGTCTCATAAACTTTGTTCTCTCTCCGATTAACTTTCATCATAGCACTGCACTAATTGAAATAGNTTTGTTCTCTCTCCGATTAACTTTCATCATAGCACTGCACTAATTGAAATAAAAACAATTGTTTAAATGTTTGGTCATTTTTTTTTTTTAATTTTAGCGTGGAGGTTTAGTAAAACTACACAAAATAATTGTAATGTATCTGTATCCTAATCTCTAAGGGATAACAGTTGTACCTTACTTTAGCTGTGCTTTCATATTGGTCCCTCAAAAATTATTAATCATTGTTTTTTAACAACAATGTTCTTATATAATTCATGCAGAATTTTTACCTAAACTGTGTTCCTACTCTTGTCACAGTGTAGAGCTTGAAGTAAGGAAATGAACACTGTACTGTAACACGACTTGTAAGAATATGAAATCCTTCACATCCTTAACTGTTTGCAGGAGCTGACAATGTTCTTGAACACCCACACAAACTCCCTGTCGAAACTGTCTCTGGAGCGACTGCAGAGAACTCTGAGGAGCGGCCAGCGGAAACACCCTCCTCATCAGGTGGAGGTGGAAGCCATCCAGCACAAGATCAAACATATTTACCACAAGATTTACTTCCCCAATGATACAGACGAGGTATTTTTCACATAAGAAAGCTCAGACTGTTTGAGAGGGAGAGTTGGACACCACCTTTCAGTCATCTATTTTTTGCCATTACTTCTGTTGAGATTCAATTTTGAAAATTTAACTCTGTTAGGACATATGATATTATTTGATTCTATTTTAAAGACCATTATCATTGTTTTATTGTATTATTATTGCTTCTGTAGTCATTCTCAGAATGTAATCTATCACATTTATCCCATACAGTAAATAAATAAAGGCACTTCACTACTCTTACATTTAGGCAATCTGCTGGGTCATATACAATTTTCCCTATAAGAGAAAACATTTAATTAATCAAAACTGACATCAAGAAGATTTTTATATCACTCCTCCCCTTAAGAGGGAATAATATTCAGCATACTTCTGCTTCCAACTCTTTGAAGTATGCCTACTCATTTAAATTCTATTTGTTAATTTTTTTCTTAGCTACCTCAAGAATAAAATATGTTTGATACTTGAATGTCTTATTTTATTTTACTAATTTCTGTGAACAACTAAAAAAAATGTTTCTAACAGATACCCAAGACGCTACTTCCAGCATCAATTAAAAAATTATATACCTATAAAAAAACTATACTGTAGGTCCAAAAAAAGTACTTGCATACATGGATGCACATGTATTCATGTATTTGCATGTATGCCTGTACAGTTCCATAAATGTATGTGTTGTGTCTCTTCTTATTTTGTCCACATAATGTAGGTCTATGATTTCTTGCAATTAATTTCAAGCGTAATAAAACTCTTAAATGTTTCATATTACAAAATGTGCTGTTAACACTGTTCCCGTGTAGTATTTTTCACCTTCATAGATAAATTTGCAGGAATTAGATATCTCAAGAGTACTGCAATAGTTTGCAATATNGGCTGACATCCTTTGATTCCTTCCTATCGGAACTGTAAAGCAACCTGTCGGTCTACCACCACCACTCAATCCCTCATCCCACCGTTTATTAGTGAGTGGCAATATGCGCAGTTATATTACACAGTTAGCACTCAATATATGTAAATTTACACAATAATATTGACTTCATTGATTCACTTACCGACACAAAAAAAATTGTGTATTCAAAATAAATATTGTAACAACTCATATTTTTAGAATCCCTTGAAGAACACTGAATAAAACTGTACGCCCAGGAAAGTCTCATAAACTTTGTTCTCTCTCCGATTAACTTTCATCATAGCACTGCACTAATTGAAATAAAAACAATTGTTTAAATGTTTGGTCATTTTTTTTTTTTTAATTTTAGCGTGGAGGTTTAGTAAAACTACACAAAATAATTGTAATGTATCTGTATCCTAATCTCTAAGGGATAACAGTTGTACCTTACTTTAGCTGTGCTTTCATATTGGTCCCTCAAAAATTATTAATCATTGTTTTTTAAAAACAATGTTCTTATATAATTCATGCAAAATTTTTACCTAAACTGTGTTCCTACACTTGTCACAGTGTAGAGCTTGAAGTAAGGAAATGAACACTGTACTGTAACACGACTTGTAAGAATATGAAATTCTTCACATCCGTAACTGTTTGCAGGAGCTGACAATGTTCTTGAACACCCACACAAACTCCCTGTCGAAACTGTCTCTGGAGCGACTGCAGAGAACTCTGAGGAGCGGCCAGCGGAAACACCCTCCTCATCAGGTGGAGGTGGAAGCCATCCAGCACAAGATCAAACATATTTACCACAAGATTTACTTCCCCAATGATACAGACGAGGTATTTTTCACATAAGAAAGCTCAGACTGTTTGAGAGGGAGAGTTGGACACCACCTTTCAGTCATCTATTTTTTGTCATTACTTCTGTTGAGATTCAATTTTGAAACTGTAACTCTGTTAGGACATATGATATTATTGTATTCTATTTTAAATACCATTATCAGTTGTTTTATTGTATTATTATTGCTTCTGTAGTCATTCTCAGAATGCAATCTATCACATTTATCCCATACAGTAAATAAATAAAGGCACTTCACTACTCTTACAATTAGGCAATCTGCTGGGTCATATACAATTTTCCCTATAAGAGAAAACATTTAATTAATCAAAACTGACATCAAGAAGATATTTTTATCACTCCTCCCCTTAAGAGGGAATAATATTCAGCATACGTCTGCTTCCAACTCTTTTGAAGTATGCCTACTTATATTAGTCATATTAGTCCATCATTTAAATTCTATTTGTTAATTTTTTTCTTAGCTACCTCAAGAATAAAATATGTTTGATACTTGAATGTCTTATTTTATTTTATTAATTTTTGTGAACAACTAAAAAAAATGTTTCTAACAGATACCCAAGACACTACTTGAAGTAGTTCTGAATACCAGCATCAATTCAAAAATTATATACCTATAAAAGACTATACTGTAGGTCCAAAAAAAAGTACTTGCATACATGGATGCACATGTATTTGCATGTATGCCTGTACAGTTCCATAAATGTATGTGTTGTGTGTCTTCTTATTTTGTCCACATAATGTAGGTCTATGATTTCTTGCAATTAATTTCAAGCGTAATAAAACTCTTAAATGTTTCATATTACAAAATGTGCTGTTAACACTGTTCCCATGTAGTATTTTTCACCTTCATAGATAAATTTGCAGGAATTAGATATCTCAAGAGTACTGCAATAGTTTGCAATATNGTGTAGTATTTTTCACCTTCATAGATAAATTTGCAGGAATTAGATATCTCAAGAGTACTGCAATAGTTTGCAATATTTGTTTTTAAAAAATGTCCTTGTTCAGAACATAGCAGTAATTTTTAGGATATCAATATTTGTCTCCACTTTTAAATATGTTATTGGTATGTAATGCAATTGTACGAAACTATAAACAAAATTAATACATTAGAAACAGTAAAATAACTTGATGTTGTGTACTTGTTTGGCAGGCTTATGAGGTGAACTCATCGACTAGAGCCAGAGATCTTTGTGAAGACATCATAAAGAACCTGAACCTAAGGTCAGGTGAAGGCTTTTGTTTGTTCATCAAGATACTTGACAAAATTTTCTCAGTGCCCCATAGAGAATTCTTTTTTGACTATGTAAGGGAACTCTCCGATTGGGTGAAGAAAACACGGCCAGGAAGAAGTGGTACAGTATTTGTAATACTAAACATTTTTAATCTTAACAAATATTGCTTCATAAGCTTAATACAGTGGAAACTCTATGCATCGAATTTCAGGGTACAGACATACAAATTCTATAGATGTGGACATTCTATAGATGTGGACTAGACATATTAGTCAGCCAAAAAAAAAAAANACAGACATACAAATTCTATAGATGTGGACATTCTATAGATGTGGACTAGACATATTAGTCAGCCAAAAAAAAAAAAACCCAACCTCATTAAACTTTATGTTGAACACATTGATAGGCCTACGTAAGATATTTGTCAAGTTTNAAAAAAAAAAAACCCAACCTCATTAAACTTTATGTTGAACACATTGATAGGCCTACGTAAGATATTTGTCAAGTTTAACTAAAAGAAAACCATGCAAATGTGAATATTAAAGAAAACATTCATAATACAGTAGAACACTGTTATAAAATTATCAAGGGAACCAAGACATGTTAACCTTATATGTAAAAAACACAAATAAACAATCCACACTAATTTTTTTCTGGTATTCACAGTAATACTTAATAAAAACCGTATTTAAACACCTCTTTTGAAACCATGTGCACATAAATAGCTGCCGACGAAGCGGAAGTATTATCCATAGAGCAACTAACAACAGTCGCAGTTACTAGCTTAAAAATGTCTTGAATATTGTGATTGATAAAGTGCAGTGAATAGGGTTTCCTTAATTTTGCTTTGTGTTTTTCTAACTTTCTGGGCATATTTATTACAGTTACATTTATACATAATGTATTCATAATTTTCATGGAAAAATATCAAGTGAAAAACTTGTGAGTGTTGTTGACAATGTCGCATCGCGAATAGATATCTCGAAAAAATGGCACCGCTGTTTCTTGTCGTTACCAACATGGCTGCTGCCGTAAACATTGCAATTGTTTACTGAACGTCCAATAAAATTCTGCAGTACATATTAAACGTATTTCCACATTTTTTCAGTTTTTTTTTTGTATCCGTGCTTTCTAAATACATGATGTGTAGTCTGGGACTTCTATTAGTATTATTCATTATTATTTGTTATATGGTACAATTTAAGTGCTGCATCGTGACAAAATCAATGAGCTGGTTATTTCGGAAGTGGTAAATTACATAAATAGAACTAAATGCAGGGCAGTGAGACGTAAGCAAAAACAATGTGTGTTGAAAAATTATTTTATTTGAGTTATCTATTAGTATTTCTAGTGCATGTGTACATAATGTACCCTATACAGACTTTGTATGCCTTGGTGAGTACAGTTGATACTTATACTTTTTTGTTAATACTCCATTGTTTAATGATTAGAGCATGTAATTTTTGGCAATGCTACAGAAATTTTTGTTTCATGGATGCAGTAAAAATTAAATTTTGAGTTTGACAAAAACTGACTTTTTTTAGCATTATTTACATAGGTGATTTTGTCAGGACCACAGAAAATGTTCGAACAAAAATCTGGTCCCCAGAAATTCGAAGGATAGTTTCCACTGTATAAAAACTGATATGGAACTAGCCACAGAAAATAAGACAGGTATTTCATATTACCGCACCTGGTATGAAATCCACTATACATGATAACAAACTCCAAACTCCATGATGGTCATAGTAACTTGTATAACAGATGCTATGGCAGATCTTGCACAAGCTCATACAGAATCTGGTACCATGTAACATGGCCCTAAGGTATAACAGACTTAGGTTTGTGGCTCATGAATCTTACTTCTCAGCATTTAACTTCATCCTAGAAGCTAAGTATCTACCAGAAGGGCAGGAGATCTGTAAAGAATAGTGAACTATGGAGTGTCCTTCAATTTCCACTGCAAGTTCTACGCAGAGCATATGTGTAGATAGTCTGCAATCAATGAACATATATAAATGCCACAAGCTTGGACTAATTCAGATAATTGAGTAAATGGTGTTCCTTTCTTTGTGGCAAATGCTCCTTGCTCAACTTTCAAAGTCCTACAGTGGCAGATGACTCTCAGAGTAATACAGCAAGGATGATGTTGAACCACCCAACTACTCTGGAACTGCAGTAGTGTGTATGGAGCTCAAATACATAAACATACAGCAAACTAAACTACCGTTGCATAACAGTTTCTCTTGGCATTACTCATAGCCTTCTAGTACAGTAAATTGTTGGGTGATAAGACGGTACGACATAACTTCAGTTGAGGTCCACATACCTCCCTTCAAGGTGCAGCAGTCACTTCACCTAGATTATGGATTATCCGCCCTGCTGTCCTATAGGAAAGTTTCAGCAGACTGCAGAAAAATTTGCACATCTCATTTAATTTTAAGGCTAACTTAATATTGCTGTATCATACTTCCCTTTGCAGGTGAGGTTAAAGTGCTACCTATGATGCATAAAAATGATGCATATAATTATAAAAAGTTTTCAGCTTCAATAAACGAGAGGTTTAATCATAAGCAAGTCATGGTTTTCTCCTACCAGTGTTGCTAAACAGTTACATTTTTTTTTTTACAGCTGGTGGCACAGAATACCAAATTTTCTTTATGAAGAAGTTATGGGTGAATTCAACACCGGGGCGAGATGAAAATGCAGATCTCATTTTCCATTTTCCACAAGAAGTTCCTAAATATCTAAGAGGCAAGTCACAAAAGTATGAAAATATTCTGTTGAGTTCTTTCAGAAATTAAGTTCTCCATTTCTTAATTTACAATTTTTTTTTCTAGGCTACCATAAAGTTGCTAAAACAGAAGCTGTCAAACTAGCAGGTCTTTTGTTCAGGACCAAATTTGGTGACATTGACGACGCACATTCATTTGTCCCGTGAGTACCTCAACATCACATGTCACTTAACATTATTGCAAAATATTTACACCTTATTTTTAAGTTTGTTCTATGTAAACTGTTGCAAATCCTACTCTCATTACCACCAATGAAGGTTACAATTAATTTTTATCTTCTCTGAAATTGTTAATTTTTTTATGTGCAATTTTTTATTAACAAAATAATTCCACAAGAGAAATGCATAGAAGTTTAGCAGCTGGATTATGAATTCTTATTATTTTTATGTAACTGTATATAAACTGTGTTTTCTTTTCCTCACACTGCAATATAAGGTAACTGCACCATCTAACCCAGGGACACTGGAAGTACTGAAAAGCTGGGGTAGCAAAAATTAATTCAGATTAGACTAACAACATTATCATAGAAGATGTGCTTTGATTTATTTAGTTCAGTTATTTAATTTGATATAATTAACATTTATGTACAATCAGAATTGTATAAAATAGCTCAAGCCCAAAATAATAACTTAAAAAAAGTAATAATATTCCAAACAGAATGAAAATCATATAAGGCTAAACTTCTGCATTTCTTATTCCTTACGTGCATGTTCATTTAATTATTACAGTGTGAGCTGAGAACTAATACACCACTCATTTTTAGTTCTTAACAATAAATTGCCTCACAAAAACTTGAACTTTGCAAGAGATAAAAATATGCATGTGGCAGTGTTACAGGAACTGCAAGTGTAATGTTAAACCATAGACTTTGTTCACATCAATCAATGACAACAGAAAAAAAGAGTATCAGCTCTACTGTTGGGACAGTTATACATCCCTAAGAACACTTCTTTTACCAGAAGTGAAAATTGATCCACATCTCTCACACAGATAGTAAATTGCTTTTACTATGATATATCTGTGGTGCCATCTGCTATCATACCATATCTTCACTTTATTCTTCCACGAGAGTTACATTATTGTGTGGGATACCCGAATATAGCTAAATATTATTCTTAATGCTATCCTAGCCTCTCTGTGCATATTTCATACGAGTTCACTTATTTGCAATATAACAGGCGTACCTTAGAAATGCTGCTAAAAATGATGCACAGAATCCCTATAACATTCGCTTTTCTCATGAAATTTAATTTGCTGGTATACTTTGCTCCAGGGCACATGGTGTAGCCACTTGTGGTCTTCAAACTAAATAATGACATCATCATCATCTCCCATTTTTTAGTTTTTCAGAAAATGATATGAGGGTGGAGGTACAAACTTGTCAGCGACTTCATTATATAATGTAAGCTGGTTTGGGGTTCAGGCATAAAATATAGAGCAATGGCGATTGAAAGCTCTTTTCTTAATTAATTTTAATAAATGCTTGGTAAAATTCTTTTTACAAAAAATTAGTAACAGCCTAACTACAAATCACAAACATTTCCTTGTGTTATTTTGTATAATTTTTGTACTAGCTTATGCCATCTTATTTCAGTGTAATTTATCTCATTTTATTATTTTTTTATTTATACATCCAAAAAATAGTAAAATTTTGACTAACATATTATTTAAAAAAATATATATTTGATATAATGAACATTTTCATGCAACTTAAAATACCTAATCACAAGTAATGCCTACAAGTTGAAAAGTATTTGGTACTAATATGAAATAATGAACATTTGGTTACCAACAGCCTTATGGGCTCCGCCTGGCAAGCACATTAAGTGTGTTGCAGAGGTACACAATTACACAATTCAATAACGGCTGTATGTACTCCAGTGGTGTCTAAACACGAAAAGTATTGTAAGAAAAATATTTGTCCAAAGACAAATTTCAAGTTCTAATTTCAACTTGAAGGATAATTTAGTGCATATCATTGAGTTTTTCAATCTCAGCACACAGTTTGTGGGGGATTTTTTACCATACTCACATAATATGAATCAATTAATTTTGTTCACGAAACTGAATCAAATGTATTTGATATGCGATACGTTGAGTTTTCACACCTGTAGCTGTTCGGGATTCAAAGGTGAATTTTGTTCCTACTGACTGAACTTAAAATACCCAGATATATTATTTTCATTTTAAAATACAAAACACTTAAGATTATTCCTGGAGTTTAAAAAAGTTACTAATTTCTGTGGTAGTTCTCTGTTCTCTTACAGTAGCTCTAAACAGCACATTGGAAGTACAATTATTCACAAAACTACTGAGAGTTTAACCTAAATATTTTACAGGTTATATCTTGGAAATTGCTTTAGTAGCTAGTTGCATCTAAAGTGTAAGTAAATATCTAACAAAAAGTTAAAATGTTAGTATGATAAAGTATTTACAACAAACTGCGTGGACTGACAGCAAGGTCGAACAGCTCTGGCAGGCGCATTTACACAGTTGTGGTAAGGCCTTAAAAATAAGCAAATAGCTACTGCTTGATATTAAACATTTAAACATTGTTACTTCAACATCTTTATTAGTTTTATCCTCTTGGAATACGACACTATATTGTTTTTATTGCTAGGCACTTCTGACTCAGCAGTCTTCATGATCTACAGTACGCTCAATAAAGAAGAGGAAAAAAACAAGCATGTGACACTGCATTATGTTCAGACAAATTACTAAACCAAATGTGAAGACCTCATTGTCACAGTTTCAAGCTTGAGCCGAGTGGAGGGTGTCAGGATGAAGGGGGGAGGGGGTGGAGAGATTTGGGCGGCTCTTATCATTGAGGTCTTGAGAGCACATGAGTGTGAAACGAGGTGAGTATGGAGCAGCACCTGAATGTGGGGAAAATGGGAGATCTCCGAGGACCAGCGGCATTGTCCGGCACGATTCCCACGGGTGAATATCCGGGAGCGACCCCGCTGGGAATCGAACCTGGTTCACCTAGGTGGGAGGCGAGTAGTCTAACCACTACATCACTGCAGCCCGGTATCAGAGCAGCAGAACATCAGGTGCGCTGGTGCTACGTTTATATGACAACTAGCAAACCGGCCCGGCTTCGCCCGGGTAAAATTGAGTTTTACAGTAATACACTAATAAATAAATGAAAACAGAATTATAAAATTATACTATGTTGGCCTAGGTTTTTAACTGATCACGGCAACCCAAAAGGAAGGAAACATTTTTTACCCGATAGCCAAAAAGTAGGGTATTGTTTTTGGAGTGTGTCTGTGCAACTATCGCGTCGTTACCACATTTCCGCTTTCTAGTGTCAATGTATGAAAATCAAAACGTGAGTTTCATCAAGTTGTAGCTTTAGAAATAAGTGTACCTAGGTACTACTTTTTGCACTTGGCTGAGGGATCTTAATTGATCACTTAAGTTAAGCAACTTTCCTAGCGGCACGCATTTAGATGGGTGACCGTTTAGTGGCATAACATCTGAGCGCTTCCGGGCTTCGGAGGGCACATTAAATATTCGGTCCCGGTTGTTATTGATCGATAGCAGTCGTTAAGCCATTTCAGAGGTCCTTGGGCGGCCTGATAAACTCTGACACCAGAGGAAAAAAATATTTTGGTCACGTTAACAAATGTTGCAGAATTACGTGGTGTTGTTATTCCACAGGAATTGTACAATTTTCCGAGATAAAAAGTATCCTATGTCCTATTCCAGGATCTAAAGTACCTACATACCAAATTTCATCAAAATCAGTTCAGCCGTTATGGAGTTGAGTGGTAACAAACATATGCGCGCGCCCACACACGCATGCGCACACACACACTTTCGTATTTATATTAGTAGGATACGTTGGAGAGATCTGTGACCACAGAATGCATAGAATAGTCTAGTTATTGCATGTGGTTTTTATATTCAAAGCCCTCGTGTGTTTTGTGACAATTTTGAAACCTAGTATGTAAACATTATAGCTATGTCAAATAATGGACCATTGTTTTTTTTTGTGTTATATAGTAAACACACACTCTAATTTAACTAATAACTGCTTGAACAATCAATTTCTTTGATAGTGTCTGCTTCAAGCAAGGTGTCCTGTCCATCAGAAAATTATTTACAACGTTGCACTACCACTTAGAAATTAACCCCAAACTTCATTCCACATCATTGAATCAACCAGAATTACATTTTTATTGAAAGTAATTTTTGAGGAAAGCTAAGTTATGAACAAGGCATGTGCATCACAGCTTTTATGGGACTGAGTAAAAATGGCCACGATTGAGGCCGCGGTTGCCTTCCATGCTTGCTGCCTAACCTATGACAAGAAAGGAGGGAGAAATCGTTCAATAGAAAAATCTATGAAAAACTGGAAGAAAGAATATTTGTGAGGGTCTATATTTTTTATTTATCCAGTCGGGCTAGATTTAGTTTGTTATAATGAGATGTGGGTATTGGCGTGCAGGGGATGTAGCTGCACCATTTCATTAAGAAAATAAAGAAGAATCTTTCCAATTTTGTATTTTCACTAGGCAGTCTGTGTGTTTGAATGGCCACTAAATTAAAAATAGGTTTAATATAGTGTAGAAAATTTTTATGAATAAGTTTTAATATAACCTTACTTCATATTTTTAATAATATAACAGTGGATTATCATTTTGTTGTTTCAACCTCCCATTACCTAACCCTGCACACTCCTATGCATGTGGGTGGTAGCAACACACATAATTTGGTAGTGGAGTTTAGTGCACTGTCTGTCACACACTCTTCCCTATATACTACCAGCATTTCTATAAACATCTATGTAAACATGGACACTCACCTATCTTCCCCATAGGAGGGGAGCAGTGGTGTTTAGTAAGTTGTCCCCAGACTGACAACAATGTGTGTCTCCACTTAACGGCCTGTCATAATAACCTCAGACGTGTGTGGCTGCTGTGAACAAATCCAGGATAGCGTGCACCATCGCCACAATTCTAAATAAACAAGCTGTACGCCTATACATTTTTCTAACCATTTTAGGTGGTAAATACACAATTACAGCAACCTGTTCACAAAATATGCCGCTTCCTTGCTACTTCTTAAACCACAATTATGGAGAGGAATGTTCTGGCCTACATGGAAATATTGGGTAGCAAAAGAGGCTCTTTGCTAACCCACTAAAAATGTTGGGGTAGCAGCTGCTACCCCTATTCCAGCATCCCTGATTTAACCAGTACAATGTTTGTGAAGGTGAGTAATTTTAAGAAAACAACAGTGAATGGAGAGAAACAAAACTGCCAACAAGATGAGGGGTGGAAGGGGAAGAGTCTTTTTGCAATAATTTTGTTCCTTTTCAGAGCTGTGGACATCTCTGTATCATCTCTTGAGTGCACTGACTTGTTTGACATAGTTTTAAATGAATACTGCGACATTTCACAAGTTGGGGATAAAAACTCTCTCTCTGTTCATTCATCTTTCAAATTATGCAGTACTTTAAAACTGCACAGACATCTGAAAGTATCATGAAATTAAGTTTTTTAAATCTTTAATGCATTGTTTCTGTCAGAATTAAAGTACATACTAACCAGGCGCACAAATTGTTTATCTTTTTTACAGGCAAATACTGGAGGACCTGGTGCCAACTAACCTTGTAAAATTGTACAGTAGCAAGGATTGGGCAAAGCACATCACAGCCGGCTACCAACAGCAAGCAGGTACATATCTCGGAGGAATTACATAGTCAATCACTGTGCTTGCATGCTTACTTACAGACATTATTATTAAAGCTTAAATGTTAATAAAACTACAGAAGAACCCCAATTTAGCGAAGTGTCACGGTTCCTGAAAATCTTTTTGCTATTTTGCTGTTTTGCTAAATTCAAATTTACCTATTTTAACACTCCAACACCAATAAGTTGTTATAAAAATGTTTTTTTTTTTCAAGTTAATACAGTGTTTTATCATAGATGGTGTAAAATAACACTTCTATTTAAATTAAATACTAAAGTAATTCACTACGCAGATGTTCTGCAAATGAAATGGTACCCCACAAGAATGTAAACAATCTGTAGTTAACGAAACTAAAGTTTAAACATTGTGCGCTGCCGAACTTTTAACAAGTACGAAAGCCTTTTTGTACAAAATTTGGATGATTTATTAACGAAATTTATAATTTATTTAAATAGTAAAAAGTATTCTGAATAAAAATATATTATAACAAGTCCATAAACGAACTCACATTAATGAGAAAAAAGTTCAAACATTGTGCGTCACTTACCTTATAACGAGTGCGAAATCCATTTCCAAAAGCATTTTTGTACAAAAATTTAGACGATTTATTACCGAAACACAAATTTATTTCAGAAAGCAGAAGTCTTTTGAATAGAAATATACATCCCACACGGCCATTGCCACAAAAACGTAAACATTGTGGCTCGTACTATGGATACATTTTTAGCCTGTGCGAAGACAAATTTTCTCACTAAAATTAAATAAATAAACAAACAAACAACTGTTTGTACGCTGCACCACAATCATGCCTTCATTTACCTAACATATTGACGGCCCATAGTGGCACATTAAAGTCAGCCGTCAGGCATGCACACAGCTGGCGTGAAGGACGAAACGTGCAACGGAGAAGCGAAGCAGGTTGCAGCAGAAACTGGCACTGCTGGTGCTGATACTGACCTAATGTGTTGTATTCGAAACTGTAAATATATCACTGCCAATACAACCAAAATTGATTATGCAGTATCATTTTATTCAGTGTTATCATACACTCCACGGACAGCCTGTGTTTTTGAATGTCGTTATGTGCTTGGAAGCTGATAAATCGACTGTAAAATACAATGCAGCACTTTCCACACGTGGCCATTATTTGCAAAAAAAAATCAAAGATTATTAAGATTTATTGAAATTAGGATGAACGATATTCATTTACAAAAATTCAGAGAAACTTTATTTCCAGTCCCTAATCTCTAAACACACATAATGTAGACTTAAAATAAACATTACAGATGCCTGAACCATTTGAATGATGTCACCTCTAAATCTGTTCTGCACTGTGCACTTGCAGGCACGTTTATTTCCTAGAACCACCACCTTTATTTGTCCTCGAATATTTATAGTCTCCAAACGAACAGATTGCTAAGCGTAAAATTCACTTGCTCTTTCCATATCCATACTTCCATCTCCCTTTTGCTTGGGCACCCTCCCTTATCATTTGTTACCACCTCTCTTCTAGCTGTTCACATCATCAAAATGTTTCTCTACTCCTCTGTTTCCATTAATGCAATTCCACATGGCAACAGGAAAGTAACCAATCATCATCAAGAGAGAGGTGAAGAGGCAGTACCATATTGAAGAGGAAGAAATGGATAAGACAAATTCCTATCCCTTACTTTCGTGTGTATGAGGAAAAGAAAAATCATTAGCATTCTTTTTACCTCTCTATAGGATATGTTTGCATACCAAAAATGGAAACATTTACACGTGTTTCAACTCGTGGAAAGAGTTACATTATCATTACAGTGAGCAAGGACACAAAAAGGCGTTCAAATAAATACCTACATCTTGTACTTAACATAGAACACAACAGTGCATTAAAAAAATTACCAATATACAAAATGCATCATCATAGCCTGCACACATTATAGTGCAGTTCCTCAACTAAACTCTCATAAACAAAATATATTGTCATAAATTCAACCATAGTATGTGTGAACTATATCATTAGTAAATTATGTGATGTGCTTGGTACACTGAAACTATTTACGTATTTATTTTTAGGTATGACTGCAGATGAAGCAAAAATAGCTTACCTCCAACACATTTATGTATGGCCAACTTTTGGTTCAGCATTCTTTGAAGTGAAGCAAACAACAGAGTTTGCATTCCCAGAAATCATCACTGTCTCCATAAATGTAAAGGGTGTCAGCATCATTGATCCAGGCACAAAGGTAAATGTATTTTAATGTGAAACGTGTAGGTGTCTCAGTTTTCCATGCACAATGTTTCAAACTAAGCCTACTTTAACATTAAATGTATAGTGTTCTCCCTTTTTCTTACTTAATGCCGTCTGTCAGTCAAAGTCATTCTTCAAAAACAGCCTCTCCAGGTAAGCGGAATAATTTTAATTTCCCAACGTACAGTTTTTTGTCACCAGACTGCAGAAAAAAAAAAAAAGCAATCTTTTCTAGCACTCTCTCAATAACGTATCCCCGTTGTGAACTGTGAACCATAAGGTTTTCACTCAGCTACTGTGAACCAGCTAAGAACACAAACACATTAATATAGTAATTATAACATCTGGTGAATTTTGTAGTACTTATATTAATAGTCCTGCATTTACCATTAACATTTTGTAAAGTTACATCAAGCCAAATATATTTTAATGCAATTTTTTTTTGTCTGTTTAGGAAATCTTAGCAGTGTACCCATTCACGCACATCTTTAATTGGTCTTCCGGCAATACATTTTTTAACATACAAATTGGAAACTTGGTACATGGCTCTAAATTGCTGTGTGAAACACCACTTGGGTACAAGATGGATGACCTCCTAACATCTTACATCAGACTGCTACAGTCAAGCATCAGCCGTTCAAATCCACAACAAATTGCACAGTTGTGAAGAAAATGTACAAAAAATGAGTGTGTTCCATGAAAAAAAGTGCAGCTTTTGGAAAGTTTTGAACAGGAACTTAAATACTACAAATTAAGCTGATGCGTTTAATAAACTGTTGTTTGTTTTTAACATGTAAAAATTATATTTATATTTTTATAATATCCTGTAATATTTTGTCTATGTTATGTAACTTGAAACATATTTAATGTAGTTTGTATACAATTTAATTTAACATACATTTTTAAAACACTGCTACAATAGTTCCTGTTATAAAGTTGTGTTATGTTCCTGAAAACTGGAGGCTTTGTGGAAGTTAATTTTGCCCATAAGAATACTATTAAATTCAGTTAAACCCAGGTTCCCCAAGATAACAATTTTCATATTTCTAAAATATGCACTACTGTGTGGGAAAAAAATTAGATTAGTTTTTGTGAGCGAAGAGATAAGACTATTCGTGCTTTTCATTGTACAATTTATAAATTTTAATTTTTTAAGGAAAACAAAATTTTTACTAAATAAACTGCTACATCTTGCCCAAAATATGTGCAATTTCATAATATGTATGAAATTATACATTTTTAACACCAAACAAAAAAAAATTAATAGCAAGACATTGGCAGTATTGCATTGCCTTGCTGTCCAACAGGCAGCCTGCAGGCTCCATACACCACCCCCCCATATCTATATGGCCTACGAATCAAAAGATAAAAAATATGAATGAGGGGCAATGTGAACGTTATCTCAGATAACCAGCCAATTACTTGTGATACTACAATGTGAGCTTTGTTGCAACTGAAGTGGACATTCCTTTGTCAGTAAATGTTTCAGCTTAAACCCACTTGTCACACTGCACACTTTTCTATTTTTAGAATTGCAAAAAATATTTAAATTTTATACCTAAAAAAATTGCCAGTGTTCATTATATTCTGTTGTCACACTCATTTTAATGCCATTTACCAACCAAAATTCAGCTTCCTTTTCCAAGTGTCGCCCTCCACATACGCAGCCCTCAACTATATTTTTGACAATCTCTTATAATGGAATAACTCTGGAGTGATTGAATGAACTATTGTTTTGGACACACACCATTGTTGTATAAATCAAAAAATTCGGAATAAGAAAAAAAGAGAAACTGAAGAAACACTGACCCAAAATATATACTTATTTATTTGAAAAACCAGTTAAGGTTAGTATTTTATATATATTCTTTTGTATCAGTGTTCCTGCTCCTTTTTAGTTAGGAGCTTATTGATACATACAACAAAGCTCTGCAGTGGTGTTATGTTCAAAATAGTTCATTCAGTCAATCATTCAAATGCATAAGTTATTCAAAGATTACATTTCTGGAGAGAAACAACTTTGTAGTACGACTTACTTATTTGATTATGTTTCAAAATTACATCCAATTAATGTCATTTCAGAAATAAAGACTGTGTAGAACTAACATTTTTAATATATTAATAGAATTAAAGCACATCAATCTAATGAATTTGTACAGTTGATTCACTAAGTTTTGACAAACTGCATAATGAACAACAAATAGAAGAGTAACATGATTTGCATGAAAATATTGCTGAAGTTTAAAAAGTTGTATTCCATTTCTTGTTATACTTTCCACAAAACACACATACAACTACATGCCTGTTTTAATGCTTACAGAACTATTAGCCGTTTTAGCATTCGAGGCAAATATATTGAAATGTGTAGGAAGATAAAAGGAAACACAAATGCTGTTGCATGATAGACCTCGCCCAACTGATCAGTTCCTCACATCCATCACCATGCTGTGCTGTGCTACGCAGCACCCAGGGTTGAGCATTTGGCTAGGTATGCAGGACGGTCCACCACGCCAGAGATGTGCAATGTCATATGGTGAGAAGAGAAATAGAGGGGGAGAGGAGGGAGCTGGTGGGAGGGGAAAGAGGGTGAAAGGTAGGGGATGGGAGGCACTGGAGAAAGGAAGGGTGGGAGGGAGAAATGCACAAACACACAGGGGCCAGTGATGCAGTGTTGAAGCTGGTATCGTCATATTACATTCTATGCCATTTATGACACCCTTGTATCTCACAGCTGCATCTGCCGGGATAATTTATAATCATGAACACAGGGCAGCTAGCGGACAGTAGTAGTGTGGTGTGTATACAATGGCAGTCGACCAATAACTTTTGAGAACACAACTTGTAACGTGGCACGCGCACAGTTACAAACTTATAGCTGGCTTAAGTTGCCACTCGACTATAACTTACCACTCGACTAGCTCAAGACGGAGTAACAAGAGAGACTGTAAAATGGACGCCAATTAAATAAGGAATAAAGTCCTAGTTCCGGTTTTGTTTTGTTCTACACTTTTATTTACCAGTGAAGTGACCCAGTTCACATACGAAGTTCAGGTATGCAGAGAACAAATCGTTCACAGATAAATAGACACGTGCAGAACAGAGCCACAGTCGTTTACGAATTATTTCAATTCTTAAAAACTTGCCCGAAGAAATAACCAATGCAGCGACCTCCCACACCGGCGGAGAAATAATATAGCCAGGTCTAGTTTGCCGGTGTGGGGGTTAGCGCTAAGCCAGACGCAGCCTAGGCGAGCACTAGTTGACAACTGCTTCAAACGAGTGACTTGATTCAACTAACGATATCCACCGACTTAAGGCGACAGGCACACGTCTACTTGTGTTTCCTATCACCCCCCTCTTCAAAGATAAGGGCCTGGTGTGGACTGCCACGCACGCTGTCCACACGTTATCGAAACTGCGTTGTACAAACTAAAACCGTCGACGCAGTCTGAAAGTTTCTAAATAATGCTGACACTTACTGAAAACTAAGACGTTCGAAACGACAACCGGACGCCTGATAAACGTAAAAAAGCAAATGTATGCCAGATAAACAAACTATCACGGTAAACGAACCACCACTGCTTTTAATTTCAAACCCAATAAAAATATTACGAAGCTTACCAAACGAAAGAAAATGAAACACGTGCCCCGAAAATTAAGAATACTACGTCATTATAAACTGCTACTGTCTTGGATCTGTGATCAAGACTACTGGTGTTGAAAGTTTGGGCTAGGGTGTACCAGGGGTGGTTTCAAATAAAATGGAACTAGTCAGTACCTAACTTTTCTTTACTGGTATATTATATTAGAGTAAGCCAGAAGCCTTCAACAGCCCTATAACCATTGCATTAACAAGTACTGATAATCGTAGTAGATCAAAAACTATATTTGCATAATATTATCACTATAACACACATTTATGTTACTGAAAATGAAAACCACCTACAGGCTGGATCAATACCATAGATGACAGTGGTCTGGCACTACAAAACCTCCATTGCAGCCAGCTAAAAAATGGATAAGGTGAGATGAGACGGTGACGGAATAAAAATGGAGGAAGAAAGAGGAGCACCCCTTGAAAGCCCCCTCCCTCCCTATGGCACTGTCTGCACTCTTCCCATGAGAATTCCCACTAAATGGACTTCTCAGTTGAAGGCTAAAAGGCTGTTCACGGTAAACTGAGCACTTTTGAAATCAGCCTTTGAAAAATGTTACTGCCCCTACCTGTGTATATTTTAATGGGCACACTGACTGTCACACCCAGTAAAGTTGGCAACAATGAAGAGAAAATAGTTCCATGTGTTACGTTAAATTACAAGGTTTTTTTAGTAAACATTTGTAATAACTTAAATATTTTATTTTTGTTTCTGTTTTTTTTAATGCATATAAGTTTTAAAAACATTTATCAAATATTTACTTTTCTAGAAATTTTGCAGTTGCCCTTGGCTAACGCACTAATAAAATGATCAGGCCCATGGTAACATTAATTATACATTGGTGGAAGAATACACAATATGCATACAAATAGATCTTAAGCAGGACTTTCGAAAGTACTCATTTTACCATGAACAGCCTATAGTGACCAAGCTATTTGTGCTAAATCAGTTCACACATATAAACTTTCATTTAAAATCTTTATTTTTTTATTTATAATTAATTAATAAACATTTAAATGATAAAAACTGCATTACTACCAACCGAGTTTCATTTTTAAATCATTAACAGTTTTTACCAAAATAGTGAGGGCTGCTAATGTAATTGAAGATACAAATGATCTCAGGTCTTGGTACAAAAAGATAAGCTCTTCAGGAACCTTGCTGAATTGTAGCGATGCATCAGCACTAAGCTGAGCCTGAGCTACATTACATTACTGCATGCATTCCCTCTTCAGATATCACTACACTGCCAGCTTAGACAGTGAAAGAGGCGAAAACTGAATGTGCTATGGGGTGGTAGACAAGGCTGGGTAAACTCCTCAAGATCCTAGAAAGCAGGTACAAGAGTGGGTTACTACATTTTCACAGAAAACAGCAAACACCTCAGTAAATAAAAATTCTGGAAAAAGAAAATTTTTTCAGAGAAAGTAAAAAAAAAATAATAATAGTGAAAGTGTTTAAAATGTCATATTTAGGGCTTTCCTACACAGTTTTCTTAGGACAAAGTGGCATCTGTAGTTTAATCTGCTGGCTTATCTAATTTGCGAGAGATTCAGCTTCCTGCAATGCAATGCATGTTGCAGTGTTGGGGTAACCCGTTGCATTGCTTTATTATGGCCATATGTGACCTCGAGACACAAAAAATTTTTTTTCACAGAATTCCCCACAAACCTTTTCACTACAAAAATGTGATTTGTAGCCTTTGGTTAACTCTGGCAAGAACCTGTGTTAACCTGAGACAGTTGGTGATGTGAGCTTCAGCTAGACATACATGCTACCCCTACATCCAAATTTAACTGGAAGTCCACCAACTGGTTTCTTGTGCCCAAATGATGAAGGACAAAGTTGCTGCCAAACATCTTTAATTACATGTACCAAGCAACATGCCACATATCCAAGACTCATAAATGGCACTACACACACACACACACCCACAGGCACACACTTACTCAATCCCAACCCAGCACTGATCCTATCAGTATTCCACTGGATAAGTCTAGGGGGCAAGCAGTTGCTCCAATCCCTTGCAGCAAGACATCCGTTATACAGTTGGTCTTACACTTAATTTTGAACACCTGAGTCGGGTAAGCTGCTGTAATTATCATGCCTTTTAAATGCAGAAAATTGTAATTCTTCACTACTTTCAACTACAAATTTTCAACAGCAGAATTATTACAAATGACTTAACTGTTGGAACAAAATTACAATTTCTTGTTTGCTGATCCCACAAACACTATATTATTAGGCTCCAACTGCACAGTAAACATTACCAGCCACAAGGCTGTGACACTTGAGGTCTCAAATAATTAAACTTAAATCACATAAAAGTTAGGCACCCAATTAATTTGTTGATTACATGAGCAATAAAAGTTCAAATATAAATGAAAGTAAACTTGTAATAAATAAGATATTGGACACTACTGTATTTACTTGAGCACAGTCTTTGTCCACGTATAGTTCCTTCCAGCCTTATTATTTTAACTTTCATACCAGTAAAAATTAAAATACGGATAAGTTTTTAACAATTATGTCTTGAGTACAACAGTGACTTTATGAAGACCTTTCTTTTTCTCTGGTACCAATAAAGCGCCTAGCTAAAGATTGGATTGCGGTGTCACTGACATGACTTTGAAGGGAACAAAATAAACACCTAACTCAGGGTTGGGGAGTGAGGAAGGTCTGTAGCTTACAGGTAAGTACACAGTATAAGCACACTGGTGAGTATATATTGTTACATCATCATAGAGTTAGAGATGAAGTATGGGCAAAAGGTGTAAGTTTCACAGTATGTCCAACTTTCAATATGGGAAATATGCAAAGGAGAATAGGAAACATGCAGCCACAAGGAATTTGATATTGATGATAAAAAGATGCAAGGTTGGTGAAACCAAAAGGAAAAACTCGCTGAAATTCATTTTATTATTTTGGCCTACATTTAAAGTTTTTGTTGCTGTTCTTTTTCTTGTTTTTAAATATTACGTTTAAAAAAATGTAAACTGAAGGGTAGATGGTTTTCTGGCTTGCGGTATTTAGTATGCTTTAATGTACTGCAATTTGTACACAGACTGTACAGATTTACTTTAACTACTTAACTTTAATTCTTGTTAATTTAGCTAACAGCTGCA
>NQII01001133.1:128760-234546 GCA_002778355.1 Clitarchus hookeri | reverse complement strand
GCGGGTCACAGACGCCAGCCAAAACCCCAGTAAACACGTAGGTGAGGCATCATCATTAGCTGAAAAGTTAAACATAATCAAGCACGTGGACAGTAATGCCGGTAGAACATGCACAGCAATTGCTCGTGATTTGGAAACCCCAGTGACTACTCTGAACCGAATCATTTAAAATCGAGACAGTCGTAAAGAATGCTCCACGCGATCAACCACTGTGAAGAAGATACACGGCTGGGAGTATGAAGAGGTAAACGAGAGGCTGCTAGAGTGGTTTAGGCAAGTGCATTCCCAAAATGTACCTGTAAACTGAACAATTTTGCAAGAGAAGGCAATGGAAATAGCCTTGAGATTAGGTGTAGACAATTTCACTCCTTCAAATGACTGGATTGATAGGTTCAAGAAACGCACCAGTATTGTGTACAAGATGGTAAGTGGCGAGGGTGCTAGTGTTGACAAGTCTGTCATAGATGACTGTAAAACGACTGCTGCCATTTATTTTGCAAGAATATGCTGCAAAAGATGTTTTCAATGTGGATGAGTGTGCACTCTTTTTTAACTTGCTTCCCGATAAAACATTCTCTTCCAAAGGAGAAAAGTTTATTGGTGGCAAACGATCAAAGGAAAGAGTCACTATTTTGCTGGGAGCAAACATAGATGGCTTTTGTTGCACCACTCCCGATGTTATTTCCTTTGACTGTCTCACTGCCGCTTTCATTATCAAAGCCTTATTCAACGCCGACTGAAAGGTTAGTTGTTCCTCCACTAACAGTTTCTGTACTATATAGTCATTTCCTAACCTACTCATAAACTCATCTCGTAATACGTCATCCAAAAACTCACCATACTCACAAGACATCTACATTTTTTGCAAGGTTACCGCATATTTGGCAATGCTCTCTGATGTGCCTTGTTTTCTACATAACAACTTCACTCATTCGGTGAACACTATTTTTTTGGAGCATAATGAGCAGACAGTATATCTACCAATTCCACATATGACTTTGTTCCCGGCTTATTGGGCACACACAAATTCTTCAGAATCGCATATGTTTGGTGCCTAACAATGTCAAAAACAAGTTACATTTTTATTCGTCCTTAACCTTGTTTGCCTTAAAGCAATGTTCCAGGTATTCCACCCAGTTAGCAAGAATGGTGTCCTCTTATTGACTTAAGATAGTATGGGTTCCCATTTTTCTTCAAGTGGGTGATTTCCCTTCCACTATGCACACCATATTTCTTTACTGCTGTCTGAACAGGTGTCTTGCTTGTTCTTACAACATGGAAGCTTCCCTCATCGCCTCTTCTGTGTAATTACGAAACTGGCCTTTTATGGGAGGCATCCTGTATCTCTAATGAGACACACAAAATATGAATTTAGAAGTTGGCACACCATTGTTCTGATAGTCGACTTCTTGGTCACTTATTACGTAAATCTAACCAGTTGTGTTGAGGATGATATAAAATATTTTGTTATGTTACAAAATATTAAACAGGCCAGTTATAATGTGTTCAAACAAAAAAAATAGAACCAATTAGTAATTGACCACCCCCTAATTATGGTGCACAGTAATTTGAGAGCAAACAATAATTAATATAAAACATTACTAATTCAAGATATAACTAGCAAAACTTTTAATAAAAGGTATTTACTGTTTCAATTTAACCCTATTTGCAAGGTCACTTTAACAAATTCTGGAAGAAAACTTCATAACTAGACAACATAACCGCACACCAACATGGACTGTCCGCAATCTTAGTTCCAAATGCAAACAAATGAGTAACACAATATGGGTGCTACAGACAGATAGCAGGAGTGCAGTTTACAGCTACTTTTAAAATATTTCAATTAAAGTAAGGTTTATTTTAACTGTTTTTACCTTAAATAATTAACTACTGGCACATGGTCAAGTACTCCCTCAGTTACTTTACTAAACATTTTAAAATTGATACATTTTGTCACAACAAGATGATGTTAAGCCCAAACACAGTTTTCCATATAAGAGGAAAATTGTTTTTACTGTTCAACCAATTTTATGAATTTCTCACTTTTACACCAGCACCTTAAACATCTCTCTTTACATACCTGGAAGCCCTCCAAGGGCATTGAAACATAAACAAGTGTCTTCAATAATAACTGGGCCTTTCACAATTCTAGCAGCTTCTTTACACTTATTTATACAAATGTCATCCACTTCTCCTTGGTATTCTGGCAAATCTATTTTTCTGTTCTCTATCTGAAACCAACATAGAAAATAATAATTCCATTCATTCATATTGTTGATATATGAGAGATAATCATGCAGTAATGGCTCTTTTGTATTTGCTACAGGACTGACCAGTAATTGCTAATCATCACTTTAATGGATTTGTTAGGTTCAAATGTTTTACAAACTCTTCCAACCTATCAAGTCCCACCACTAATCCCAACTATAACTTGGTGAAAACTCTCTCCTGCAAAACCAACAGGATATGACACCACATTTCATTTACCACGAGGGCTTACCTCAGGGACATATCTTCTACTTATCCACAATCTTTAAGGACATTGGTTGCTGTGTCCTGCATTTCACATGCAATGCAGCTTGGCCAATCAATCAGCTTGAATGCATGCAACTTCACTTTTAATTTTCCATGTGCTCACCGATACATCAAAGATTATACTATATAACACAGTTGCTCTGGTAGGTATAGTATCCTTTGTCAGAATCTCCAGCAAATATGTAAAAATCCCACAAGTCGGCTCTTAGTTAGGCTCACTGACCAACACTTTCTACCTCCATAATACTGCTAGTAAGTCCTTTCCTTCCAACACTTTTAATGCCTCTGTAGAAGTTGTGCAATAGGCCTTGGTAATCTTACTATATGAGACCATAATATTACTGCCATGAATATTTATTCCATGGTATACATTAAACATAAAAGTCTTATGATCAAGACCCATTATGATATTAAAATAATTTAGTAACTTCTGAAACAGGAACACAACCTTGTTACATACATATTCCATATGCTACTGCATTGTCTTTTCATATCAAGCACAATTCCCAGAAATAGTGCTATCCACTTACTTCAACATGCCATTCTTCAGGCAAACTACTGATTTTTACCTTGGCTGCACTTTCAATAGCACAACGTTAGGTTTCACCAAAGAGACCTTCAGTTTCACCTTGCTTACCCATGCCACAATTTGCTGCAACACTTCTTCAACCACATTTTAGAACTTTCTTCTGCTCCAAGGAGGTAGGAAAATAAAAGTATCATCCATTTGATTTAAAAATTTGCATCCATCTGGAAATGCCACTGTTAAGGACCTGTCAAAACATACACTCTAAATCAGTGGTCTCAACACTGATTCCTAACACCATCTCATGGTTAATACTTTTATCTACTGACATGCCACCGTAAAGAACAAGCAACGTTCTTAAAGCAAGTTAAAAAAGTCATACACATATTTCAAGGACATTCCATATAATTTTACCACTATGTAATGACAAAGCAAGCCATTGTGCATTGCCTAAGGCACCCATAATATCTACAAATATTGTAAGCCAAGTCACTTGGTTTCCAAACACCTTTCTCTTTTGCAAATAATTTTCAGTAATTATAGTTTCCCCCATTAACTTAGTAATTTGTTTAAGAAAAAAAAGTTCAAGATAACTTCTTCTTTCCAAGGATATGCTCTCCTGAAGAATTTCTGTTATAATGAGTCATGTTTGATCATCTTAATTTTCACCTTGGCCATTTTGGGACCCTGGTAGCTGTACACTTGGCATGCTGACCTTACACCATTGCAATCCAAGTCTGATTCCCAACGGGGTCGCACTAAATTTTCGCACATGGTAAATATGGCAGATTTTGCCGGTGTCAGGTGAGATTTATCAGGAAACTCCCATTTCCCCCACCCTTGCATTCTGCTGTTCCTGCACCAACTTGAGTCTCATCCATGCACCTCTCAGCACTTATAGACTTTGCATTGAAAGTCTGTTGCCCGATGGGAGTTACTCTGCCCAAGAGTGCACCCTCCATACTACATTTATTTTTCCTAGTCATTACCCCCTCAGTTTTGACAGGACAATCATTATCTCCCTTTATATTAATTATTTTTATAACTTTTAAGTTTAGTATCCTATGCAGTAATTCAGTCATCAGCCACTTCACATCCTCTATCATGTGTGCAACTGGCCTAGGGTGAGTCATTAACCCTGGGGTAGGAGAATCACACACACTATCTTATACACTATACCCCAGGGGTCGCTGCTCTCCTTTCCAGTGACAGACTCTTCAGAACTCTCTTACTTTGGCTGCACCTAACTGAAGTATGCCCTCCTATCTTTCTCTCTCTCCTATATTATGGATAGTATTTATCTCCCAATTGTTCTGCTTCTTTACTCTTCTAAAGAAACAATCTTGTTGTTATAACAGTCAGTTCATAATCGTACCAGAGTTATTGTTTTATGCCTTTGCATCACACTTTCAAATACTGTATTAAAAGTCCTTTTGAGTATAACCCCAATCTCGGAAGTCACTTCCAGGCCTTTCATCCTTCACATTCTTTGGTAAGCTCCTCCTCCCTGAAGTCAAAATTCCTTTCATTTTGCACCTTATTGCACATAGCATGCCCACTAAGGTACATCACTGCCTTCCCTGTACTGCTATATAAAACTTAAATACTATAAACCTGTATTCCCTTAAGATGTACTGAGTTACTGTTTACTCATGGACCAGACTTTGCCTCCTAGAGTTATTGTAACAAAGATTCATTATGTGTAACTTCCCCAGATTATTCATTACAAACTAATTGTTTGACAAGGTAAACTGTGCTACAGCAGTTCTGTTTTCATTAGTGCTAAACAAGCATAAAATCTCAAGATGCAGCATTAATAAATCTCAGTCACTGTATTATAAAATCAGATGCCATTCCTGCAAATGAATTTCTAAATCATCAACAAACTGGAACTATGACAATAATATAAAAAGTCCATAGTCTTGCACATAACTTGGACACAGACAACATGAGTGATGTCCATAACTTAATAGCCATACAGCAGCTAATGGTGCATCTACAGCCACCAGGCAGTACCTGGCAATACAATAATCTTTGCTCTTAAGGTATGAGGTTTCTAAATCAATAAGAGATTAGAGCCAGCAAACTCATTAGCCAGTTCAGCCACTGGCTTTCCACAACTTAATTTAATCATGTTATTAAGTAGTTTTAAACATTAGTGTCCCATTTCCAATGCAAAACCACCATAATGTATCATGTTATTACTGTTCACTCTATGGTGATGATCATCAAAGCCTGTGCAGCATTAACACATTTATTCTCTTTTGCATGTTTATCCCATGCCAAACCTGTCTTGTCCAATGCAATGCAAGGCCAGAAACAATAAAAGTTCAAAAACTTGTTTTTTGGGGCATAATTGTAAAAAGCTAATAAACCTTAAAGAATATAAGTAGCAAACTCCTTATGCTGAACAGAACTGTTTCTGGTACAATGTGCATTTACCACCTGTAGCAGACACATACAAAGGAACCACCACTTTCAGGATACATGCAACATACTTGTTTCATGTACAGCTTGATAATGTGATTTGTAATGAGCACTGTTACTTCATTTTACCTTACATGGGAAAGATTTCCCAAGAATGGCCACCACTTCTTCCAGTTTCTTGGCATTCCCTGTGACAAATACTACTGGACGTGGCATGTTGGAAGTGCACAGAAACCTCACTGAAACATTAAATCACTTTTTAAGCTAAGAAATGTGGAGATGGAATAACAATTAAACAAGAACAATAGTAATCAGAGGACAAATACATGTAAACCAGGGATCAAAAATATAAATATTAAAAAATATTAACATTATTGGTGTAAAACTCTGCTGCATGCTATCAATTTTATTTGATGATTCCACATGTGAATTACAATGCAACACTGATTAATTTTTGAGACACTGCCGAGGTCTTTTTTTTCCTTGTAATTCCTCTATTCCTTTTTTATGCACAGTAAAACAAAACAAAGCTGCCAAAATTAGCTAAAATGGAAATTTATTATTCTGGTGTGAAGTCTTCAGCTCTCAATCTCCTGAAGCCAAAAAATTACAGTATTTTGTTTTGTATTAAAGAATACTATCAAGGCGTTTTATCACAGCTTTTCAAGTTTTTAATTACCTTTTCTTTTTAACTTCTTTAGGTTATGTAACAAGTTCATTTTTAAAAAATTTCTAAGTTTATTCAGTTTATTAGGATCAATGATTATAACAACAACCTTTTTTATTACACTTACAACTTGTACAAAAATGCAACAAAAATATTTTTTTAGTCTATATAGTTTAAAACAATAACTTTAAATGACAGTTGCTTGTAAAAACAAATATTGGCCCAAAAACTTGATTTAACTTAAACTTGAATTTAATTTGATCATACTTGGGAAAGTTAACAAAATAATCTTACGATTAAAGTTAAAGTTAGAGTAAGAAAAAGTTAGAAGTTAAAATCACAATTTACAGTCCCAGATAAACTTACCACAACTTGTTTCCTGAATGCTGAATCAGAAGGCCTACTTATAAAAATGATGAATTAACAATCCTCTACAAAACCATTTGAAATAAAATTTCTAAAATAAACTCTAATAGCACAACTTAGCACGAAACCAGACCAGTGCAGTGACTACAAAAACAATTGTAATGCGCAGCATGCCGCACGATGACCATCAACTCTGCAACTGTGATTTTTGCGTAGGAAGAGATTGTATTGATAGAACACGACGATGGCATCTCGCCTACCTCACAATCGCGTTGTGTGTTACTAAAGATCTTTGATTCAGTACATAAAGCGAGTGTATCGATCTATATATTGTGGTGTGCAACTCGACTGTCAAATACATTGCGTATTTTCAAGAAGTTTGTCAAAATATTAATGTCATTTGCATATATTTCATTATCTTCAGCCTCCAGGTGATTGCAAAGTTAACTAATATTAGTTTTAATCATTAACCAAATATTTTGATTAAAAGTTAGTTAGTTTTAAAATTAACTAATAAGTTATAACTTACACTTTTAAACAATTAATTTTAATCATCAATTTTTTTAATAGTTAATTCCAAGTATGAATCTGATGTGCATCAAAAAATTTATGCTTTAAGCTACCAAATGAACCATTATGAAATTCCTGCTAGTTTAAATAGCGATCCTACAACCCACATTAAAGACATATGAAATAGTTTTATCAGCTCCTGTCCACACATTCAACTAGAAATTCAAAAATAATAATTTTATTTTGTTAAAAAATCCATACAGTTGGTATATGCCACCTATAACTAAAAATATTGTTTCTTAAAAAGTTACCAAATGAATTTTGAATTACCTCCACAAATCGAACCATAATAAGTTACACCTTATAACTGCACATTCAAAATGGTAGCATTTCCATCATTCAACAATATGCAACATATAGGAGAATTGTTTTTTCACAATATTTTGCCAACTGTCTCAAAAATAATATTCAGTCTAACCAACTTGCATAACACAGCAGCACACTTACTTATAATTTACCACTGCAGTTTAATACAAATGAAATAGGCATCATATTGTAACGTTCCTGCCTCGTTACGTTATATTTATAATATTGCCCCACATTTAGGTGCCATATTGTAATGTTCCGCACTTGTTACACTGTCCGATGTTTACATTGCCTCAACTAGCTCAAGGTAGATCACACGAGACTCAGTACAAGGTGACGCCGATTAATTACGAAATAAAGTTCCAGCGTAGTTTGTTATATATATTTATTTAACTATTTAGCAACACAGTTCACAGACAAGTTTCAGTATGCAGAGTACGAACCTCTCACAGATTAATATAAAAGTAAAGACCAGCGCCACAATCATTTACAGCTTATTAATGTCTCACAACTTGTATTGAAAGAAATATAATGCTGCTACCTCCCACACCGGCAGAGAATTCAAATAATAAAGTCTAGTGACCGATGTGGGGGTTTAGTGTCGCGCCCGAACGCGACCTAAGCGAGCATTGTACCACTACTTCCTCAGACGACTGACTTGAAGTGACTCACTGACCTGCCCTCACGGGCGACTTGAAGTGAAGAAGTGAAGGGCGCCAGACAGACGCGTCTTTTGTTCTGCCTCTTGCCCCCCTCTCCTGAGATAAGGGCCTGGCCACGCACGCTCTCAACACGTTATCGACACTGCGTCGTAGGAACTAAACCTGTGCCGTCAACATAAACGAACCTCTCGTACAACAAAACTTGTACGACGCAGCCGGAAAGTTTCTAGTTAATGCTGACGCTTCCCAAAAAACTGAAAACAACTGACCTTCGAAACTAAATGACAACTTGACTCCTGATAAAACGTAAACAGCAAACGTCCGCCAGATAAACAAACTATCACGGGAAACGAGCCACCACGGCTTTAAACTTCAAACCCGATAAAAATATTACAAAGCTTTCCTAAGCTTCATACACACAAAAGAATTTTACACCCGTGTCCCGGAAAATTAAGAATATTGCATCATTACAATATTAGTAAGCAATTACAAATAATGATGTTACAGGATATTTTTAACATTACAAGTACACTGTTCACACATGCATACCATGCTTGACAACTCATTAATGCACATATTTTATTAAAAATAAATTACAAAATGTGAAAATTATAATTTGTTAAATTATTTCTTACAATCAGGACATACTACCATGCCTTCTTTCAAAGTAATGGGGTTTGGTAACAGTTGCTTTCCATAGAATATGTAAACTCAAAGAAATTATTCTATAAATTGAAAATCAGTTAACATAAAGAACAAAGCACTAAGATAATAAGTTATGTTGTGCTGTTTGATGACTGCATGGTTCGCGAACACCTTGGTGCTATGTGCAGATTGATTGTTCATGGCGAGAGACTTTATTTCCCTGCTTATACTCCTTGGCCTTAAGCTATTTTAATTATCCCTTTTCCTCGCACCTGCACGTTTAATGCTGTAGGAAATCTATCACCTACTGTGCTGTAGTTTTCTGTCCAAGATTTTGGAAAATAATGTTGTAAGTGCAATAACGGGTACTATGAAATATTTTCAGAATTTATCTTAGGCTAAATGTTTATTTATAGGTTTGTGAAAGGTTAAAATAGTTCAATATTTTAACTTCAGCAATTAGAAAATTAGATTATAACATGCCTTCAGGTTACAAATCACTACAGTGAAGAAATCTGCTAATAACGTGCACAAATAAATTCAAAAACAGTCTCAACAACAAACAAACATGCAGGTTTTATTTCTTATTCCAAAATAAGCTACAGTGGTGTGTATGTGTGTAAACAACAATGTGTGATTCCTTCATGTGAAAGTGCCGCATAAAACTTCATCTGACCTGTACAAAATGCACAGAGTGATGTTGCTCCAGCAAGTAAGTGTACAAGTTATAGTCTACAACTCATCTCCTGGCATTCAGTCATGTGGTTCCCTCTCTCTTGCAATATTCCTTGAGCTACTTCGTATGTTAAAAAGGCTAATGGTTGTATGTTCCCATTTGGTATGGGCCTAATTAGTACATGGCCTGGATGTTCCACAATATCTAGCAGAGAGTTCCACCAGTTTAGTTCCAGAGTGTACTAACTATTCAAATGATCTAGAACTGGGAATTGTTCAGGTGCAGGGTAAATACAGACTTGCATCTGCAATTCAGAATCAGAGACAAAAAACAGGAGGACATCTTCAAAGAACTCCCTCAAGTCCTTGTCAGTCCATGTTCACAAGTCACATTCCTGACACTGCTAGATTTTCACTTCATTCAACATCTTCCAACATCCTCTATCAGGCAGAGTGACGTAATCTAGGAATGAGGGTGGGGCATTGTTGGCCTTGCTGTGCTGATGATGTCAATGTCTGTGGAGGCAATGGCAGTCACACATACAGCTAACCATGGGAGAAGTCCCACCAAAGGAGGATACATGACTAATATCCAGGAATTATGCAGCCACATGTTAACTCCTACTGCTGAACCGAATTTCCTCTCCCAGACATTACTGTTGGCAAGGGATTAGTCACAAGCCATGTCAGAGTTATTCCTGCAACGTTTAACATTGCTGGTGTCTGACAAAGACAGAAAGACAGTACTACTGCTTGCAGACATTCATCTCTAGGGTCCATAACCTCTATCCCTCAACCTGCTCAGCAGGACTGCTTCTGAGCAAATTACTGCCCATTAGCTGTATTAAAAAATAAAAAGTGACAAGTTACTGACCATGAAAATCTCAGTTTAGGATTCCTATGTAACCCCCCTCACTTCCCACCTATCATCTTTGGTGACTCACTGGGTAGCTGGGTTGTTGGGTGGCTCTGTTGTGAGCTACACAGGTCACTGACGTGTTATCCAACAGCTTCAGCCAAAGAGTGGTGGCACCTATTAACTATAGTCAGAACCTTCCGTACATGTTAGATCCCATTTTGCCATACAACTGTTTATTCCTGATGGTTTGAAATGAGAGGCCCTCCAGCAACTTTGTAAAATCTTGAAGTACAAAAAAGTACCTAGTTCCCTTTTCTGCAGCAGGCAGAGGGCCACAAATTTCCATTGTCATTCTATAACACAAGGCTTTAAAAGTTGAACTTTTGATGTGACCTCTAACCTATGGTCTCTGTGTATTTTTTCACAACCACATATCCAACACCATTTTTTCAATGATACCTCTGCAGGAAATCCATTATTATAATCATATTTGATATTGACTATAAGTTTATTAACCCCAAAAAGTTCGGCAGCTGGTGCTTTACAAATTTGAGACAATACATCTGGGATCCTTCCTTCTGAGTGAAACACCAGCAGGCATTTCCTTTTACCACCATTATACTCCCAAATATGGTTCATAACAATGTTCAAGACAAAAAAGCCACTTGTTCAGCATTCTTCTCCTACCACTCACAGTCGTAACAGGATGGTTTACAGTCTCCAAGACGAGGCTTCTGCACTCAGTGAAGTCAACCAGGTTCACATATTTTAGTCAGTCTTGGATACTCTACCAGGTTTATAGGATCTTATAAATTCTATAACCAGCATAATGCCACACAACCAATTCACAAAATAAAATGCCTACATTTTTAGAGTTGTTGGAAGTATGCAATATCTTTCACTATTGCCAAAAGCTCGCTACGAGTTACAAAGTAGTTATTTTCAGGTTTGTGCAGTATTTTGCTGAAATGCTGTAGTAGCCTCTCCTTTCCATCCTTTATTAATTATAAAGCCCAGGACCATTGGTTAGATAAACATTTTCTTCAGTCTCTTAAATGAAGTTATTTTTACAAATAGAGGTCCACTGAAATTTCTTGCGAGCCTCAATTTATGCAATGGTTTGGATATAGTAATAAACATACAGACCTGTAAGCTTCTCACACATGTTTTGTATGATGCAGTCTCTTATTCTGGGGACCAACACTGCATACGTGAAAAGAATTTAAATTACCCTGGAATACATGAACACATCTTTGGGACCAGTTTTAAGCTGGTAACAATCACTTCCGGAAAAACTTAGTCAAGAGATGACAAATGCTCCTTAAACCCATGACAACCATGTTGCCATTATCGCAGTTTTTAAGAATTTTTCAGAATTTTTTGGCTTCTAGAACCGATCATGCAAGCTATTCATTGGTCTTACAGTGTTCCTATTCCTTTAAGGTAGTTTTTAATGCCTATTCTACTACGTATCTGGCATTCACAAAACCAAATTATTTCAACACTGCTTTTAATATTTAATTACTTTCTGATATTTTTACTTTTTTTAAATCAAATACAGTACAATCATGAACTTCTTCAAAGAACTTAATTTCCACTGACTATATATAACAAATCTGGTATTCTTGTTAACAGCAATTTGAAGTTCCTTTGCACCATCAAGCCATGAGCACAAGTTTCATGTGAAATCCTCTTTTTTAAATGTAGTCAATCATTTGATCTGTAAAGATTTAAGCACTTTGGTGCTTGACTGGGGGGTCTCGCTCACTGGATGTGTCTTGTCTTTCAGGGTGCAAGAGAGCCCGTGCAGCAAGGACCTCCCAATTCCTTGTATGCATCTCAGATGGAATGTTTCTGGCCTGTGAAAATGCAGCATTAGTCCTCTTGGGAGTTTCTGACCTTGGGAAACTCAGTCAGCTTAGTATAAATGGATCCATACTCAGGGTAGAAGGTCTCGAACAGAAGCTAGCACAAAAATTAGGTGAAGCACCTATAAAAGAAAAGGGTAATTATTAACATTAGAGGCTTTTCTGAAAAACACAAAAAAAATTCAAAATTATGATATATTTCTACTTTACTAATTACGTAGAACACGAATATACTAGGGACTTAGCTTTAAAATAAGTACAAACATATTTTAAAAAATTGAACAAAATTGTGAAATGAGCAGTTCAATCAGTTTGTTTACGTTTCTGAATGAAACGTCCTAGACCAACAAAAGTTGCATTAATGGGTTCTGCACAGCTTACCTTGTTCATATTCAAGAGGGCGTAATGTTAAAATAAGTAGAAAATTTTTTTAATAATTGCTAAATGTACGAGCAGTTTCCCGGTTTGTTTACGTCTATTATCGTCTACCGCCATTAATAGTGGCAGTGCATTGCTGATTCCACACTACCTAGTGACCACGGATGTCATTACGGGCATTTTAACGGTCTATTTAAAAAATATTAGTTGCCTTTGCGTTGTTGCCGGGTCTAGTTCTAACGGATTTAAAAACGGAGAAAGCAATAACGAGTGCTTCTGTGCGTTATACTTGACTGTAAACGTGTGTTTCATTGCGTTATTTTCGGCTGAAAAGTAGTGATTCAGTGCATTATATTCACGTATGTGGCGGATTTGTGGAACACGGTGTGTCGTCGAGTGAGGTAAGGTTGAATTGGCCGTTGACAGAGTAATTATACCAGTCGCCTACCTAGGTGAGTAAATTGATATTCTTTTGGTGTGTTTTACAGTTCCTTTAAATCCCTACAATCCTAAATTCGTAGTTTAGTGTAAAACCCTACAATCGTAGGTTAGTGTAAAACCCTAAAGACCTAAGTTAGTTTAAAACCCTACAATCCTACGTTAGTGTAAAACCCTAAAATCCTAGGTTAGTTTAAAAAGGTAAAATAGTGATTCACCCATCGTCTGGTTAGGTTAGGTAGGCACATATTCAGAAATTAGTCATACGTTAATGCCCCTCGTATATTCGTGTTCTGCATCATTAGTAGTGTGGAAATATACAATTTTCAGTGATTTTTTTTTATTTTTACAGAAAAGCCCCTATACTTAATAATTACCAAGAAAGGGCCAAAGAAATCCAAGAAGTTAAAATTAAAATTTTACCTGGGCATGTTTCTTTCAGGATTCTACCTGTCTGCCTATTGCTCCTCCCAGTACTGACTTCCAGTGGTCCTTCCCCACGAAGACAAGTACTAGATAAACCATGCAATACTGTGACTACCAGGAATACCCAGACCAACACACCCACGCACATCCCTGTAGCAAGCTAGCAAACACTACCTCTGATAGCACAGATACCCAAATTACCAATGCTACCAGCTAGCCAGTAACATCATATAACATCACATATTTCAAATAGGTACAAAGCATACCATAACAATGTCAAGGTGTAAGGGGTATCGAAAATGTAACAACAATGACCAGGAAAGGAATCCAAAAGATGGAAAGAACCTTTATTCAAAAGTGGGTTCTGAGCACAGCACGACAGAAGACACAAATGTCCATGCGACAGGTGCAAGCAAGACCTCAATATGGAATATGATCAACTCTACTCAGTATGAGGTTGTCAACAAGCTCGAGGCATCACGGCTCATTCCTTTTTTAGCTCCGATCATAGCGGCAGAGTCATCACTGGCGACATGCTGCCAGGCATCTCCCGACAATATCCCATATGTGTTTGATTTAATTAGGTCCAGGGATCATACGAGCCAATCCATGCTGTGAATATCTTCACTCTCCAAAAGCCATAGTAAGAGGCATAGTGTTGTCATTTGTTAAGAGGGACTCAGGGTCCACAGCCACCTAGGAAAGATGCAAGTGAGGAAGGAGAACCTCAAAACAATAGTGGTCACCTGAGACTAAATCTCCTTGGAAGATGTGAAGCTCCATATGTACAAAACATTATGCCTACCCAAATGAGAAATCACCCACCAGCAAACCACTGCCTTTTGACAATGCTGGAAGGGCAATTGCATGTCCCCTGCTCTCTCCAGATGTAAACACATGCAGAATCACTAGTGAGAATAAATTGTCTCTCATCTGAAAAGAGCACCTGACCTCACTGCTGAGCTCCCCCATCTTTGTTTTTCCTGGCACCACAGCAAACACCATCTCCAATGGATAGGTGTTAATGACACACACCTTACTGATCACCAATCGAACAAACCACATGTGTGAAGTTTCCTGACCACAATAAAATTCAATATCAGGGATTCAGTAGTTTCTTGCGATTTCACTCGCAGTATGCCATTGATAGCTCATCATCTGTATGACATTATACCAGTCCTCCATTGCCATGGTTGCTTATGGACGATTACTACTAAACCTTTGTACAGCTGTTCCGGTCGTTCGAAATGCCGTCCAAAATCATGACACTAGGTCTACGCTGTGTGCCATATCGAACTTCTCAGCCACACTATCCGTACTTGGACCTTTTTCCAACTTCCCAATGATAAAACCTCTGGTAAAGTCGTCCAGATGTTGTCTATAGTAATGTCTGTTGGCCATTCAAACATCAGACAGCAACTCAATGTCATTCAACCTGATGTGCATTGTACTGCTTCCACTGCAATGCTAAGCGCACACATTGTGCTTATATCCTTCACACATGTTCACAGCACGTCATGCTGCAATGCCAGTTCATTATTGTTCGTTTCTCCACTTCGTCCTTAATTCTTGCACACCAGTGTACCAAACCACTCCCACGATACCTGTTTCCTATGAATACTGTGCAAATAATAAGCTTTAGAATTAGTCAAAGCTGGCCTACATATACTTTTAGAATATAAATTTTCATAACCTCAGCATTAAGAGAAAGAAGTAACCACACTCTTACACCAGGAATTTTGACTCCACTACTTTTCAATACCAGACAAGACTTTGTAAAATTCAGCAACCTGATTTTGTTCCCCCACCAAATAAGCCCCTAGAGTAAATATTTATTGTGTAAGACTACACAAATCCTAGCAGGAAAATTTTGAATGTGTACAATTTAATTTTAGTACTGTAAACTTAAATAAAAGTTGGAATATTCAAACACTGAAGAAAAAGTGTTAACATGTAATCACAATGATTTTGACTTACGTGTCATAACAAGCCACTGTGGATTCATAACACTCATAGAGAAGACATACGAAATTTCCTGCTAAAAAAAAAATAAACATCAAATATGCAATAATTGTAAAATTAATCTCTAAAAGGATTCAACTTTATGAAAAACATGCAGGGTATTTATAAAGCACACACAATAGTACAAATAGGATAATTTTGAATCAATACTTAATTATAATTTAAATTGTGGTGACTACATTTCATTACTGTTTGCTAGTGTCCATGGCAGTCGCACAACTAAGTGGGAAGTTGTGACTCTTATCTCTTGCCCTAGTCCACAAAAATTCACATTTTTTAAAGATTTTTTTTTTTGGGTATCATTCAACTAATTAACACAGATTCTGTTCCAATTTTGCATATATTTTCTACAGTAATGAGGCTCAGTCTCAATTTAAAGAATACTCTCTTCAGGTGTGCTGTTCCGCATTACACAGCATGAGGGCTCTTTCGTGCACTCTGTCTCAATTTGGGGAAGTACTCTCACTTTTTTGCAAACAAATAAAATACACTGCGAATACATATGAAAGTTTTTAATGGCACTTACACTATAGAATTGCATATAAATGGACAACTATAATAAACTACTGTGTGCCTTATTTTAAATTTTAAACATATACAGATAACTTTAATTTACAACCAAATTCATTTACTGGATGCAATTAACACTTACGACCAAAACTGTTACACATTATCTATTATCTCAAATTAAAATACAGTACTGAAACCTGCCTTTACAAAATGTTCTCTTCAGCATTTACCAACATTTTCCTTTCACCATCACTGTTGGCCAGTACATTTACACGGGATAAGATGATGCTTGGATGATATATCAAACAGGCAGCAATTCACAGGGGAGCGGAAAAAGGCAAAAGAAGTGCACAGGAGCAAAAACAATGACTAATCTTGTTAAATAATAACCTTGCATATTATTTGCTCTCCTCAAGCATCTCATTCCTTAAATTTCATTTTTTGAAGAGTTTGAATTGCCACTGCACTGATGCCACCATATTGTCGCCTGCAAAGTTTTATCTTGGGTGTGAGCTGCCGGCCAGCATGATCGTTCCCCCCGACGGCCCGTGTGATGGCACAACTCTGCCGACCAACAGGTAGAAGCCCTGCCTGGAATTTTCTGTTTCATGACAGATTCTTCCAGGTGGGGGCTCAAGCAGGTGTGGCCTCGAGGCAGTGGCCTGTCGGCAGGGTGATGCCATGCGGCAGGGCAGTGCATAGCAGGATGTAGATGTGAACAGTCGTGCAATGGGACACTCGGACAGGGTGTGTGACAACCCCTCCCCCAGGGCTCCAAACTAATTGTCTGGAAACATAAATGTAAGGTACAGCCACACCAAGGTATTTATCAAAAATTGTAATTGGGCCAATGACTGAAAAGAAGCACAATTATTTTTTGGGCATTATTGTTCATGTTAGGATGCTTATTGTGAGTTTTCAGTTGTTGATTGGTATCTCCAAATAAAATGTAGTTAGAGAACTAACCCTGTTGTTTAACATTACTTTCTCATCACATTTCAGTTCAGATAGAAACAACCAGACACAACACACAATCCTGCAGTGGCTATTCCGGCTACCCCAGAAAACCATTCGCAGGAGCGAGTGCCTTACATTGCCCCTTCTGGAGAGCAGATACTCTTATTATTTTGGACAGACCCATGTCAGGGCCTAAAACCCCCTCACCCCCAACCCGGTCCTCACATAAAAAATGGTGTTAGGCGCTGGTATGCCAGAGTGTGTTATGGCATATCAATTCTCGATACGTACAAAATAAAAGGCCCCAGTTTTGACTCTTGCAGAAAATTAATAGGTGGTTCATGAAACATTCTGAGTTTTGGAAAACAATAATCTATGCAATTTGCAAGTTATCCTTAAGTAAGTTCTAAAATTAAGTTTGGGTTTTGTTTTTTTTGGGATGTGTTTTGGCTAAAAGTTGTATAGTTTTTGCGGTAAAATGAGGGGAGTGAATACCATGAGTTACAGTTCATTTCAGTTCAAGATTATTTTAGGAATAAATTTGGTGCGTGCTTTTTGGCCTAGGAAGGTAACTATGAAACTATAGGCCGCACATTTTTACGTTGAACCTGTAACGTTGGGCACAACATTTACAGTGCTGACAAAATTGCTGATTACCTGTAACTTATCACTCAGAAACGGGCTTGCATTATGCATGGGCCAGCAGCAGGTTAAATTGAAGTTTGACTCGCAAAGTGTTGTGCTGGTAAAGGGAATATGTGTTGTTAATACGGCCGCAGATAATGAGCAGGAAATTATATTTAGCTACCCCAGTGTTGTGAAACCTCAGGCAACCAGTTGAAACAATTGTGAAGTGAAGTGCAAAGGATGAAAGTGCAGCGTACACATGACAGGCGGACGACTGTGTATAGGCATGTGCGGAGTGTGAAATCATGGCCGCGGGAAGGAGATCATAATTTGTATATGGGTAAAAGGAAAGGCAAGGATAGAATGGAGAATTGAAATAAAATGCAGCATGTTAAAAAGGCCTAGGTACATCTCGGAGGAGAGTGAAAAGAGTGTACAGAAAAATGGGTGGACTAAAAAAGAAAAATAATTTGTTTCGAGTGTCATAAGCCAGGTCACATGCGGCGGAACTGTAAGAAATTCACAAAAGTTAGGAAACAGGGAGACGCTGTGAAATCAGACGTTAAGTTAAGAAATAGTTCTCTGGGAAAAATAAAGTGGCGCTGAAAATGCATGAAGGTGTTTTGAGTCTGAAAACTGTGATTTTTGACAAAGAAGTGTCTGTTTCCGTCTATGGTGATGCAGCAGTTTCCTTAGTTAACAAAAGTTTAATTCCTAAAAATTGCTGTTAACTGGTAGAGCCCAAAATACCAGCCGGAGTAACAGGACGAGATCAGAAAGTCGCTTTTATGGAAGATTTAAGTTTTAAGCTTGGAGAAATAAAATACAGTCATCCTGTACGCCTAATAGAAGCACCAGTAGGGGGAATTTGTTTAGGTTGTGATTTCTTAGCTAAATTCAAAGGAACTATTTCCTGTGACGGTCAAAAATGCACATATATTGCTAAACACTCCCAGTGAGAGCCCCACAGAAACTGTTTTGGAAATCAATGTAACTCGAGAGAGCGTAGAGGAAAATTATACTGTTAAAATGTTTGGTTCAAGAATTGTGGAAGAACCAGTAGCGTCACTGGAAAAAAGGCCAGAAAAGGAAAAGACCCTGGGGAATGTGATTTCATAGAGGAAATAAACCAGCAAGCTGTGTTGTGGATAAAGTTTGAGCCTGTGTGCGAACACTTGAGTGTAACATCTGTAACGGCCCAGGTAAACCCCATGGTAGGAGAGGGTTACAGGCTACAAAAAACGTTTTGGTAAAACCTAACCAGGTGCAGTTGAAGCAGCATGCAGAGACGGCTGGCGATGACAGTCCCAGGGGCCTTGTCAGGCGGCCGACTGCAGGAAGTATCCACAGCAGTTTCCGAACTGCGCTACAGCCTGGGAACAGAATACAGTGCCGTGGCAGTGGGGCAGGTCAGGGACTGCACACCCAGCTGGAAGGTAACTGCGTCGAGAGAAAGTGGGTATGTCTGGTTGGACTCACCCATGCAGGTAAAAACAAATACAGCAATGGGTGTTTGTAAGCTCTGTGGCATAATCGGAGAAAATAATCATGTTTAATTTAATACTGGAAAAAATCTATTAAAATGAAATTAAAGTTTTGTTGCCATTAAAATAAGTTGAGGGACAAATTTATTTCTACAAAGTAGTAGATGTTGGGAGGAAAATGGCATCAAACAGATGGCAATGTCAGAGTCAATGCTGGCTGTGGACGGACCTGGCAGGCAATGGGCAACACTGACGATCATAGGTGCATGGCCGTGGGAAGTCATCGCTGGAGCAACTATTGTATTACATTTGTATCCAAGGTGATGTGGAGAAGTTACAGTATCATTAAGTAACCGCCCGTAAGTTTTCAGGTGGATCAAAAAGGATGCCATAAGAGGTCAAGTGAACACGTTTTTAAGGAGAAAGGAAAAATTTTGCATTCAAAGCTAGGTTATTGCGGAGTCATTTTAATTTCTTCCTGGTGCAGAATTGCAGAGTTTTCAGGTTTAAAACAAAATAGTGTGGCAGAGAAAATAGAGCCAGAATATAATTTAAATACTTTAAGAGCTGAGAACTAAATACATTTTTTTTACGTAGACCAAAGTGTCAGTGGAAAAGAGTTTTTTCCTCGGTCTTATATTGGCCATAGTGTGTGTGCTTGTGTTGTACTAGTGTGTTTTAGGTCAGCAACGGAAGGCTGTGTGAACTGGTCCAGATGAGGGGATGTATATAGCCACCATCCTGAAGTTCGAGGAAAATGTGTCATGACATGAAAGTAGTGTTAAAGAAATAAACTGAATAACGAGTTGTAACGTAGGCCGCGCCAGTTACAAAGCCGATTTGCACTCGACTAACTCAGAGGTGGAACACGAGACTCTGTAAAATGGACGCCAATTACATACAAAATAAAGTAAAGTTCCGGTGTATTTTGTTCCATACTTTTATTTATCATTAAAGTGACACATTTCACATCCAAAGTTCAGAATATGCAGAGTACGAAACGTGCACAGATAAATAGACATGGGCAGAACAGAGCCACAGTTGTTTACTTAATTATTACGTTTCTTACAAACTGGCCCGAAGAAAAAAGAAATGTAGCGACCTCCCACACCGGCGGAGAAATAATATAGCTAAGTCTAGTTGCTGATGTGGGGGTTATCGTTATGCCCGACGCGGCCTAGGCGAGCATTCTATGACTGAACTGAAGGGCGACTGCCCTCCAACTGCCCTCGCCGCCTACTGCCGTCCAACTGCCCTCCACTGACCTGCCCTCAAGGGCGACTGACCTGACTTGAAGGGCAACAGGCACCCGCGTCTTTTCTACCTCTCACCCCCCTCTCCTGAGATAAGGGCACGGCATCCGGCATCTGCCACGCATACTCTCAACACGTTATCGAACTTGACATGTTATCGAAACTTGTTGATGCATTCTGAAAAAAGTTAAATAATGCTGACGCTTAACAAAAACTGAAAACTACGATGTTCGAAACTAAACTGCAAACGTCCGCCCGATAAACGTCAACAGCAAACGTCTGCCAGATAAACAAACTATCACGGGAAACCAACCATCACGGCTTTTAATTTCAAACCCGATAAAAATATTATGAAGCTTAGCAAAGCGAAAGAAAAACGAACAAAATTGAAACACGTGTCCCGAAAATTAAGAATACTGCGTCATTACAGAGTACTCTGAGGAAAGACAAGCTATTTTTGAGGGAACAAAAAGTTTTAGACATTTAGATTTGTAAGTGAGTTAGAGTTAAGTTTTGATCTTAATCTTGTTCCGATGTATCAATTATTTTTGTTTTGCATAAAATGGGTTGAGTGAAATGGTTGATTATAAAAATTCAAAGTGTTAAATGAAAATGTTAAATACTCACTCAACCAGTAAATAGGCTGCATTTGTTTGAGATAGGTGTAACGATTTCAGCATTTAAAGCTATTTGTTTATGTTTTCATTTTCACTTGAGTTGGATGTTATATTCATTTTGAAATGTAATTATTTATTTTGAAGCCCCTATCCTCAACCACAGCTAGATATTTAATTCAGGACATCACCTCTAAATTTTATTTTTATATTTTGCTTTGTTTACATTTTCATATATTTTGACAGTTGTACTTCTTTCTTTTATTTGTTATGTGAACTAAGCTCATATATGTTTGGTAGTGCTAATTATTTTGTCATAGTTTTTCTCTTTGCAATTTACTTGGTTTTATCCAGCAGTTTTGGTCACGGACGAATGTATTAAATTACAGAACTGATTAGACCATTACGTATGAGGAAGTAACGTCTTTTTGGAATTTCCCGTTTAATTAGCGTCCCTGAGTGAACCCAGTGGTTAATGAAACTCCTCAGACACCATGACAAGCGGTACATCATAAAGTTTTGTCTGCAAGAATTCTGTTAAATTTGTAATTACCACCTATTGTTATGATAGGGAAGGTGTTTGAAAGGCGCTAAGTTGCTTTAAATATGCGGGGCATGATAATAAAAGGCCCAAAACAGCACAGCAATTTGATTTGAAATGCTTCAAGTACGTCGGCTGCCGTCTCCACTGAACTTTAAGTATGGCCTACAGAAGGCTTGGTAATATCAAGTTACACTATTTTATGCATGTGTGCTACAAACTTTTCTACACTATTTGGAATTACTAAATTATTTAGAAGTTTAAGAGCGAGATATTTGGATTTTAAAATTTTATCAGAACTTAATAAAAGTGTTAATTTTGTTTTGAATGCTATTCAAAAGCCAGTAGATGGGACTTCTTGCTCTAAAACCGTAGAAGATCCACGAACATTTTACAAGTAGTAAATGCTGAGAAATAAATGAGCCAGTTTCAGTTTTCTGCTTACGTAAATTATCTATTTTGTTTGCTAATATTTAGAGAGGTGATTTTAAGTTTTCCCGATTCCTTTACTACTGAAATAATATTTTGATTTACAGCATTTTTCATTGGATTCTAATTATTTAAACAATGCATTCTGAACTGATTACTTTTATTAGTAATTATGAATTCTTATCCTTGAAGTACATTTTCATAAATAAAGTTCCTTTTTTTTTTCTGCACCTATTGAATGTGTTATGTTTTGTGTAGAATTTGAAGTAATTAGTATTTTATTATCAAGGCATTTTCATGTTTGGTGTCTTAGTGTTCATACAAATGTCTTGAGTGAATATTTGTTGTTTTGAAGGGTAATGTGTCTAACGTATTTCTGTTTTATTAAGGGTTTCTTTTAATGTGTCAGAAATATTCTTTTCCACTACTTCCCTGTGATTTCAATTAAAAATCAGGAACATCTCCATCTCAATAGCAAGTTTTAAGCCATTTTCTCATGCTGTCAGTCAAAGGGAAGCAGAATAGTGTCTCGTCATTTCATTTCAGCTAGACGCTACGCACATAGAGAAACTAAGGGTTGCGGCAGGAAATTTACTACGCATCACTCGTATGCCCGACAATTCGCAAAATATTCTACTCTTTAATATTTTTAATCTTTTTTACAAGGAAAACATTTTATTTTATTTGCATACATTAACACTATTTCTACAAAATTTGGAGCCCAAACATCTGGGCCTAACCATCTTGCAAGTACTATAAACCACTACGTATCTCAAAGTTTTATTGTGAAACCAAAAATTACAATTTACAAAGAAAATTTACAATTTACGAGACCTGATCTCTGTCATTCTGTTTGCAACTGTAATTTTTTGTGACATTTTTAAGTTATCTCCCATGCCTCCCTCACTTATGCATTTGGCATAAGTGTGTTTAAACTTAACGCTTACAGACTTAGTGGATGTCTCCACTATCCGGCTCGTAATTGTTTGCCATGCTGCAGCCACTTAACTTTGTGATTTTCACATGAACTCAGCACGCAACATAATTTCTATATCAATATATAGTTATTTTATTTTCTACTGTGACATGGAACAAATGTAAAGCTTAATAGTAAGACATTTATTCAGAGTCCAAGTGATTACATAACGTCACAAGTCTTAAGTTGTGGGTGTACCAACTCTGTGAATAAACCAGTAAGTAAAGTGTAACTATGTGTCCTACAGTCATTTACATGTGCTAGGCAATGCTGCTGTTTCTGTGTGAGGGTATAGGTGTGCGCTCTGGCCTGTAACACGAGTGTTAGGTCCTAGGTCGCCGTGCCCGCCGTTACGTGAACCCAACCTGCACACTGTCCCAAGGGGAATATCCACAATGAATGACAACATGCCTTGAGATGCTGTGCTCCCCGCCCTAGCAGGGGTACACTAGGCAACTTCCTTCACTGGGCACCTAAGTTGAGTTTGTTCCTCTTGGAGTGCCCCGGTCGCTCGCCAGTCTGACTCAACAGCCGACGAGACAGGGCATGCAACATATTTAATAATTGGATACCAATGGATGGTATCCTGTAATAAAATTTGAAATATGTAATAAATGGTGGTGTAGGTAAGTAATGTTAGGTTAGGGATCTGTAGTGTCAACGAGTCTCTGCAGTTTTTATTTAATAATCGCATAATAGCGGACGGTATTGTACAATATTTTTAAGGATTGTAGGTAGGCAATGTTAGGTTGCGGTTCTGTAGAAGCAATGAGTCTTAGCTCTTGTGGTATCTGGTAGTATATTTGGGTGGGTGGTCTCAATTGTATGTACTGATATCATATATGCTATCAAAATGTACAACTGAGCCCATCCTCTCGCGTGTACTACTAAATACCACCAAAATATATAAATATATTAGCGTGGTTAACAGTAAATAGTAGTGTGTTGTTTTAATGAAAAGTAGGTCTAGGCAATGTATAGTACAATTAAGTGAATGGGCTCAAGTGTATTTCCCGATAGCACGTATGGTATCACATAGAACATTTGGGCAAATGGGCCAAATTGCTCTTCCTTCCCAACACCAATGTTTATACCGAATATGCTAAAAATTGCCCCGCCCCTCCCCAAAAAAACCTCAATTCCTGTGGATGCCCCATTAGATTGTGGGAGTGAAGTGGTGAGGTAAAAAGAAAAACTTACATCATCATCAATGCCATATCGGTGATATCACCTCAGCATACCAACATGTTCATGTTTACTTAATATGGGCAGAAGTTACATATCTTAGAAAATGAATACTATAAAACCTTTTAGTAGGTATTTAAATATTTCACACATTTCATATTTAGGTCCTTCCTTCTCTATATAAAAATCAATAAATAATAACTAAAATACAGTGTAGAAGTCTCTTTTATTTTCAGTTTTTTTTATTAATTGAAACTCTTGAATAATCATAAAATAAATTGTTGTTTTTCTTATAGATAAAACATACATACAGACGCAAATTTGTGATGTATGAAAAGTATGTCAAAGAGAAATAATTTATAGTTACAGTCTTGTCAATTGAAGCCGCCACACACTCCTTCCCCAGTGACGTCAGGAAATCTGTGAAGCAATGTAATTCTTCTTCCAGATCTCGTAGTTTTAATAGGATAATGTAGAACTTGCTTCAGTGTAATAGGGATGGATCCATGTTCTTGTATCCTTTTAGTGTTGGTTTAGGTTTGTGGAAGATGGTGATCTGTTATTACCAATGCTGGTTTTAGTCTATCCATAGAAATAGTTTGTTTGCCTGAAGGAGTGTCATCATCAAAGTATTTTGTAGTGCTTGAGATGCAAATTAGCACATAGGAAAGTGTTAATGTCACATAAGCAAATGTTTATAATTAGAAATAAAGAGCATTTTGAGCTGAGTGAAACATATTTTTTTTTATGTTGTTAGAATGTATACCAATGGAGGTAGTTACAGCATTTTCTGCAAATGCTTAAAAAGGCACATGCCACCATCTTTAAATAGCTTCTATGGGAGAATGCGAGGGCAATATTTATATTTTTTTCTAAAATTTGTTTTGAGTCCTCAGAACACGTATAAATGAATAGAGTTATTTTCAGAATTTTTGAATAAACATGAAGCAACAAACCCTGGTTGAAATGACATGGAATGACCCCAAGGTTTCCAAGCAATCTTCTCTAACTTGATGAAGAGTAGCGCCTAGAGCAAAATCGGAGGCATCTGCCATTATAATCAATGGCAATTTTAGAGAAGGGTGAGCTATTAGTGTTGCATTTACAAGGGATATTTTAACATCATTGAATATCTTCTTTAGTTCATCAGTTCATGAGATCTTTCTTCTGTCATTTTTGTGTGCTCCACAAGTAAGATCAACAAGTTTAGCTTGCATTGATGCTGCCTGAGGAATTATACAACAGTAAAACTTTATAAGTTCAAGGAAACGTTGTAAATCTTTAACAGTTTCTGGAAGCTGGTAATTAGAGATACTTTGTACTCTTCCGGTGATGGACATAAGCCTTTTTCACTGATGACATATCCCAGAAATGGAACTTCTTCTAATCCAAAAAGACATTTGCTGATGATGTTAATATTATGTTGAATAAGATGTTCAAATAAGAGACGAACGTGATGTTCATCATGTTCACTTGTGGAAGCAACTAGGATGTCATCAATGTAGCAATACACAAAATCAAAATCACATAACACTGAATCAATGTATCTCTGAAATGATTGAGCTGCATTCCGTAGTCCAAACGGTAGCCGTAAAAATTCAAAGAGGTCAAAAGGTGTCATGACGGCTGTCTTTGAAATATCATCAGGATACATGGGTATGTGATGATAAACACAGATTAGGTCAGTTTTTGAGAATATCTTTTTGCCATCCAGTTGACTGTTCAAATCTTGAATGTTGGGTATACAATACTTATCACATGTGATATTGTTTAAAACTCGATAATCTCCACAAGGTAGAGGCCTGGCCCAGCAACTATTGGATGGTAGATAAATTCCCATGTCTATCATTTGTTGGAACTCTAACTTTGCGATGTAACAATTTCAGCATTTCAAGCTTTTTTTTTTTTTATGTTTTCATTTCTTTTGAGTTGAATGTTTGTTTATTTTGAAACGTAATTTTAAAGCCCCTACCCTTAGGCATAGCTATTATAGATTTGTAATTCAGAACATCACCTCTAATTTTTATTTATATATTTTGTTTTGTTTACATTTCACGTATTTTGACAGTTTTACTTCTTTCTTTTATTTGTTTTGTGAACTGAGCTCAAATATCTTTGGTAGTGCTAATAATTTTTTTATCTTTTTCTCTTTGCAATTTACCTTTAATCCAGCAGTTTTGGCCACGGAGGAATATATCAAATTACAGAACTGATAAGACTGTAAAGTCTTTTTGAAATTTCCCATTTTAATTAGCATCCCCGTGTGAACCCTGTTGCTAATTACTTTCCTCAGATGCCATGACAAGCGGTACATCGTAAAGTCTTGTCTGCAAAAATTTCTTCTAAATTTCCTATCGTAATGGTGTGTGTGTGTCTATATNATATATATATATATATATATACACACACACACACACATTTTTCTTTATGTGCGTGTTGTCTAGCTGAAATGAAATGACACCACGCAAGTCTGTTTCCTTTTGACTAGTACACAGAGTGAGAAAATTATATATATATAGACACACACACTGAGGCAACAAAAGTCGTGGGATACCTCCTAACATTGTGTAGGACCTCCCTTTGCCCGGCAAAGTGCAGCAACTCGACGTGGCACGGACTCAACTAGTCGTTGGAAGTCCCCGGCAGAAATATTGAGCCATGCTGCCTCTATAGATGTCCATAGTTGCGAAAGTGTTGCCGGTGCAGGAGTTTGTGCACAAACTGACTTCTCGATTATGTCCCATAAATGTTCGATGGGATTCATGTTGGGCAATCTTGGTGGCCAAATCATTCGCTGGAATTGTCCAGAATGTTCTTCAAACCAATTGCGAACAGTTGTGGCCCTGTGACATGGCGCATTGAAATCCATAAAAATTCCATCGTTGTTTGGGTACATGAAGTCCATGAATGGCTGCAAGTGGTCTCCAAGTAGCTGAACATAACCCTTTCCAGTCAGTGATTGGTTCAGTTGGACCAGAGGACCCAGTCCATTCCATGCAAAAACAGCCCACACCATTATAGAGCCACCACCAGCTTGCACAGTTCCTTGTTAACAACTTGGGTCCATGGATTCGTGAGGTCTGCGCCACACTCAAACCCTACCATCAGCTCTTACCAACAAAAATAGGGACTCATGTGACCAAGCCACGGTTTTCCAGTCATCTAGGGTCCAACCGATATGGCCACGAGCCCAGGAGAGGCTCTGCAGGCGATGTTGTGCTGTTAGTAAAGGCACTCGAGTCGGTCTTCTGCTGGCATAGCCCAGTACAGCCAAAGTTCGCTGCACTGTCCCTAATGGACACGTCCGTCGTATGTCCCACTTTAATTCTCGCGGTTATTTAATGCAGTGTTGCTTGTCTGTTAACACTGATCATTCTGCGCACACGTCGTTAGTCTCTGTCATTAAGTGCAGGCGGTCGGTCACTGCGTTGTCCATGGTGGGAGATTATGCCTAAAATTAAGTATTCTTGGCACGCTCTTGACACTGTGGATCTCGGAATGTTGAATTCCCTAACCATTTCCAAAATGGAATGTCCCATACGTGTAGCTCCAACTACCATTCCGCGTTCAAAGTCTGTTAATTCCAGTCGTGCAGCCATAATTATGTCAGAAATCTTTTCACATGAATCACTTGACTACAAATGAAAACCCAACCAATGCAATGCCCATTTATACATTTTGTACGTGATACTACTGCCTTCTGTATATTTGCATATTGCTATCCCATGACTTTTGTCACCTGTGTGTTTAAATACATATATAATTATCTGGGAAGTTTGTTTGATTTCGGCAAAACCCTTATTCTGAATAATTACCCAGAGCGAGCATAAAAGGCCGCTCACATTTTACACCTACGTAATGAGGCAGGCACATAAGAACAGTGCCCATGCTACCGGAAGAAGCATGAAGATGTTTATAATCAGTTTTGTAGAGATAGTTACGTTTGGCACAATTCGGAAAAGCTATTATGTCCGAGCATGATAAAGTAAACACCCATACCCGTGAGGGGTTTCATAATTATCTCATTATTGTACCAACATTGTTTATTTCCCTGTACTTCTCGCTTCTGTATTTCTTATTTCATTAGTATGAATATTTTAATGTTACAATTGTCCTTTTAGTGTCATGTTGAAAGAGCTGCTGACAGTTATTTAATTAGGGAACTATAAGACAAGTGGGGAAAGCTCACTGGCACTTTAATTTAAAACATAGTACGCATTGTCAAAGCACATTAGACAAAAAAGTACAAATTATAGACATGGCCTAGGTTTATAACTGGTAATTTTATTACAACTGAGATCCAGAACGAAATAAATTGAGGTTATAATACCTTCCAAAAGGCTTCCACTAGTTACCGGTACCGGACCCGGAGGCGGAGCTAGCTTCTTCCCATAGATAAATACGCATCGTATTTGACGTATCTCAAAGAAGCCAAAGAAAAAACATAGGGACACTGGTGCCAGCGCTCCTAGCGGTGTCGCATGTTTCTACGTTGATAAGCTATTTGTTGAATGGGCAGTTGGAAATATTTTAACTGAGTTTTAGTTATCATTTTTTTTGCTTACGTGGTTATTTATTATGGTAGGATATATTTGTGAAATTTTTGGGTCCATTAATTACAACATTGCGAACTGCAGCAAGTCATTTTTTAGATTACTAAAGGATGCAAGGCAGTAAGTACACGAGCTGTATTAGATGACATTTACCATTAGTCTTATTATTGTCAGTATATTATATAGACAATTCCATTCACACAATAGCTTAACTTACTTAAATACTGTTTCGTCATTTCGTAGGTCTGGAGGTTTATACACGAGAACTGTGTATTCCGACCATTTGAGAAAAAAGGATTTTCGCAAACCAAATTCGCTTTCACAGAGCTAAGAAATACGTTAGTTGAGTGTCGTAGCTGCTATTTCTAATATTGTGCACAGGAGGGCCTTGTGAAATTTGATAGCCCTTAACGTGAAAGGTACAGGTTTGTTTTTACCGAAGCGACACCTTCGAAAAAAAAAAAAGCAAACGCATTGTTTTGGAGACTCGCAGAAATTTAGGTTAGTATAATTTTTTTAATGCAATTTTTGCAAGCTATCCTAACCATGCCTCTACAGAAGTTAAGGACGTATCACATCTTGTAAGGTGTGCTCACTCTCTCTCTCTCTCTCTCTCTCTCTCTCTCTCTCTCTCAACCACTTTCACACGCATACTCTCTGGCGCACTTGAGACAAGTGTCCTCTGCGAACTATTGGCATCTATTATCTAATGGCAAAGGTAAGAAAAAATGAGAAATCTATATTTTCCATTCCTCGAATAAATTTATTATTAATGTGATTTTTAATATCAACTTTTGATTTTACATACCCTATTTTTGATTGGTCAAAAATTAAATTATTATATGAGCACATTGTTTAATAAGATGTTTGCAACTAACTTAAAAGAAACCTGAACAAAATCACTTTATAATTCTTTGAGCTTCGTATCATATGGAATATAGTTGGTATTAAACATTTCACAAGAAAAATGATTATGTTAAGTCGATAACATATTTCAAACACTGCAGTAGAAATAAAATATTAATGTTTGAGTACTCAATGTTGGACTTCAGAAGAACATGGCTTCTACAAAGGATGTAAGGGTGAGCAGCGAATGTACATCATCATTCACTAACGCTCTCGTCTGAGATGGGACAGCAGAGAGGAATCTATGACGTCAAGAGTGGGCAAGAGAATACTCTCGAGGCGAATTGGGACATGGCCTAAACTAACCTAAGAGAATAAGTGAATAGGGGAAAAAAATTAACTCGGCCTAAATTTAAGGCTAAAACAAATAGGCTTAACCATGTCATTAAAAATTGTCCACGTCACAAAGCATTATAATTTATGGAAATACTCAATAGTGCCAGCTAACAAAAAATGGCAAAGCTGTGTATATGTTCAATGGACAAAGTGCTGCAGCAGCTTTTTACGATGTATGCCATTCAAGCTTCTTTGTGATCTTTAATTTCCTATTTCGTTGCCTCACCTTTTAACGGATCTGGATTCTTCAACTTCTGACCGATACAATCTAATGGACCTTCATTGTAATCCAGTAAATCACGAATCTTACGCTTCCAAAATAGCCAATCTGCTTCACTGGTCAATGGTTTAATGCGCTTAGCAAACTCCATCTTCTCTATGGATTCAGTAACACTTCACACTAAGCGAACAAACTTTAATGATTCACTGAATGACAAATCATCCAAATAAAGCGACTGGTCCCATAACCTATTGAAGTAAAATCCATAACCTATTGAAGTAAAATGCCTTGAATACTAAAAGCACTTTATTATAAAAGATCGGACAAACATTGTCTTGGATGAACAACACAAAACACATAAACAAGATAAGCATAGTAGAAAAAACTTGAAGGTAATTTTTACTGTGACAAAGAAGAAAATATAGAGATAGAAGAACTGAATAGTGGCGCTATACTAAATAATTTTACTTAATGCTTAAAACTAGATACTTTAACAAAAAACAAGTTAAACTCTCATTCCCTCTGATACAAATCCACACCATGCTTCATCACACTGAACCCGAATTTACTAGAGTTAACATGATATTCGCTGTACATGCTACCAAAACACGATAGTGGGGAGGGTTATGGAGACGAGGCAAATGGTGTGGCAAAACACATACGATTTTTGTAAATTACATGTCATTTAGGTTCCTTAACCATGTTAAATGCAAAAAAAAAAAAACCTAACACAACTCAACATAACTTCACGATGTGTGATTACAAGGGAAAAGTGTGCCGACACCAGATAGTGTGTTAAGAAATGCACAATAAGTGACGTGTAGGGGTGTTCCAGCACCACAACTCAGTGAGCATGAGTTAGTGAGAGTCGTACGCTCGACAGCGCATGGGTCCCTGGAATCATCTGTCGATCTGCAGTGCTGAAGATGAAGCAGTTATCAATAATTCATGAACCTATGGTTTTCACCCCTTACGCTGGCGAGGTTGTAAGCCACCTCGAACACCTAACTTACCCTTGTTATTGTTGCAATAGGGTGCAGCGCCCGAAGTACCCCGAGTGGTATTACAAATAAAACACTTAGTAATCAGAGGGTTATGGCAAATAAAACACTCCTGGTTATTCAAGATGTTTACTTACTTTTGTGGTACATATGCACTTACACTAATATGTCAAATTAATGCTAATCTGGCACTATGGTCTGTCGGTTACCTTTGCTGTTCAAAATGGCTAAGCCATGGAAATTATGTGTAGTTACACGGTTCCTGGTAAGTCCTGTTTGCAGTTACAGGAAAAGGAAATGGTTATCTGCACGGCACTAAATAGCAAAAAGGTTCCAGTTAAATACATACTATTGAAATTAAATTATTATAGCCAAATATGAATGTGCCGCAGGTGACAGCGTGGAGCGAAACTCCAATGCTGCTGGCAGGCCCGAAAGCTGAAGTCAGACTAAAATAATGGTGCCGGCTTCCGCTGGTGGTGGCCGAAGCCGGCGCCAAAATTTGGTTGAAAAATAACATGAACCATCTTAAGACTCAAATGCTACACAATACAATTACATGATTAATTACATAATGGTGATATCCCAGTGATTAATTAAATGATAATTACATCTGTGACTGTGACATCACAGGGATATCACCTCACAAGAAAAATAAAATAAAAACTTTGAGGCAATTATAGGCAGACTGCGGAAAAGAATATATATAATTACACTTCTGCACAATGAACACAATAAAAATAAATGAAATAGCGGATATCGAAAGTGCCATACAATTTCCGGTAGGCTTCGCCGATGGGCTAGTCCAAGTGTTCCAGCTTGGTTGTGCTGTAGGAGTCCATCCCTGAAATGGGGTGTGGGTAGCCACACTCGATTTAGGTTTTAATAAAGAAATTTCATATAATCTGGGGGCTACCGTGTTTATTATGCTTTTACTTGCTTCAGTATTTTATGCCCCACTGTTTACACACACTGGGGGTCACATAGCACAGATTTCCCAGCCAGCAGGTGGGTCGACATCATGCAGTTTGAGAAGGATGTCGGGCATCGCAGTTTGAGATGTGCCGACCTTCGGCTATGGCATTCGGTGGGACACCGCGTTGGACCACTTGTTATTTTCCCCCAAGAGATGCCTCTTGAGGTAAATAAAGCAAGATGGTCACTTGAGTCATGTAGTACATGGCGACGAGGTGGGTGTGTGCTGTCCTCGCTAATCCATACTGACGTACTCGTGGCCGAGTGTTCACTTCCGCCTGGTGTCGGCTAGTTTGTGTAAGTGACCTAGGAGGTGCAGGTGATGACAAGAGAGCACGTGGTCGTGTGGTTTACATCATAAATAAGCTCGTGTATGTTCCACGACCACCTACTGTGAAGTTAGGTTTAATTTGGTTATGTCCTCTGTATTTGGCATGGAAGGTAGCAGAAGTGCATAAGCCCTTCAGTTCCTACACTCATATGCAATACTACACCGTACAGTTTGACGTGTAACGCATATTGGGAGTAGAAGCCTCGCTGACCCCCTTCGCGAGCGCCTACCAGTTGACACGTGTCACGAAGCATGTGGACAGCCAGAACAGATCGTAGTTACACGTGTCAAGGTTGTGCCGAGTAAGAACTGGCATATCGCCGAAGTACCCGGAAGGCACTACGTAAATACGTAGGAAAGCGGGAGAAATTGCAGAGCCAAGCAAGAGCACCTCTAGCTTCACTCTTGAGAAAACGGCTGACCAATTGAAAGTGGAGCCACGAACACCCCTCACCTCTACCACCCTTTTAGCCAAACCGCGGAAGAATAAGCTGACTGGGTAAGTTCTCAAGGGGCAGATCACCTCTCCCCCCCCCCAATCATCAAGGACCATGGCACGTGGTAGAAGGGCTTTGTACTGCAGGCCACCACCTCTCCCTTCACCCAATAAGAGAGACATGTGCAGACAATAAGGGAGAGAGACATGTAAGCCAATTTACGCGAGAAGAGGGAACAGTTCATTATCACTGCGCCGAGAGAAGCAGTTGCTTCGGAAAATCGCGAGAGGACGTCGGAACGAACCCAGCGCAGAAGTCCAGGGGAGACGGCACCAAACGCGAGCCTTTTCCAAGGCCGCCCACATCGCTGGATCTCATCCACAGTCGACAACATACCAGCACTACCAGCAGAGTTAAGTATCAAGTCATTGGCCAAAGCAGCCCCCCCCCCTCCTTCCCCCTTCCCGACATCGCCCACAGTTAATCCGAGTTAGCCAAAATAGAGTACCACACCTCGGAAGTGTTTCTGTATGCTTAAACTTGAGACAATATATCCATCCAGTAAAGTGAAACAACAAAAGACTACCTTATTGATATACCCTCAATCTTCAAGGCACCTTATTTTCTGTACCTGGAGGAATTAACTCCGACCCTATGAACCATCCTGTATGCCACAGGTGGGGAATAGCATCAAGTTTACTACACTCTATACCATTTCCACATTATAATTCAAAATGTATTACTTTATTTACCCATGAAACCGGTGTATATAACCCCTTGGTGTTTTAATTCTGGTAATACTTGTATAGGACATGTTTATGAATATTAGATTTGCCGAAACTCCACAGACACTTATATTTCCGCACTATTATTATATTCCATCACTTGGAAGAACATATTTGCAGAGAAATCCTCGTATTTTCGCCCAATAATTTGATTTATCTCATCAAACGGAATGAATCGCAACGAAACAGCCTTAATACCACTCGTGCATCACACACCTTCGCACAGTCAAATTTACTCGGTACACTGTAATTGTGCACTCTCCCATCATACAACCATCACATAAGCTAAAATCTATGTGTATTTGTTTCCTAGGACTGTGCATCATGGTTAACGAATGTATCATGTCTGTATACGTCAACTGTTCCTACAGAACACCTGTGAACCACTTTGTGTATGGTATACTATATGTATAATCCTCTCATGATTATAGAAAGGTAAGTCTTTGTGAAATTCAACAGAATTAAATTATGTTACGACAGTGCTTGATTACAGTGTTTATACCCATATAACCTCAGCATGTCAGCATAAATATACCCTGTGAATCTCCTTTTGTTAATTAAGGTTTTTGTTACTAATAGTATTTCGCAGTTCACACGATTTATTGCCCCGATAGGAATATATTGGGCATTCATATTACGTGTTTTACTATATAAAACACCCCGATATTCATAGCCCTCCTTACTTTCATATTTCATGTAATATACTGCATATTATGTGAAGCCCCAATGGAATTTCTATTAAGTGTGATTAGTAACGATCATATATAATATTTGCCCCTATTCTACACTCCACCAGCTATACCTCATGAAAAACTTGTACAGATTGACTGCACCGACAAAGAGAAACACAATGCAAAAGTGGGGTGGCCATATAGTTTGTCTCTGGTTGTGATGTCACATCCGACTGAGAGAACTATTGTGCTGGGTAATTTGCATGTTTTTTGCAGATTTGGGAGTTTGTGCCAGTTTGTATATGTTTGGCAGTTGAGTGAAACTAACTAATTCTTTGTGAATTTGTGCTATTGGCATGCACATTTTACCCAAGACTTTCCACTTGAACACATGCTCCAAAGATCGAGCATATTTCCCATATACTACATTTGAGGTAAACCGATCTGGCTGGCTGCGCCCACAACCAGTCTCAGAGTCCTAAAATTGACCTGTTTTTCTTTTATTAAATTCAAGTTGTTTGAAGTATTTAATTACTATAAAAGCGTGATGTGAACCGCGCGTTCACGAGCTCCTTTGTGCCCACTCTGACTGCCACAGTCCCTCTCCATTACACCAGACACACCACACCGACGGGCTTGTGGGCACGAGTAAGAGTGTGCACAATAGTATCAGTATAATTGCATTAGTTTAATTGCATCAGTGTTTCTAATTTATTCAGTTTTGTTAATAGCATCAGTGTATTTCATCAGGGTATTAATTCATTGTTATTTATTCAGTGTATATAATAAACGTCACAATTGTCATCATGGAAGACAGTCGACACAGCCACAGCCAGGGACATTTGACATTGTACACTTGGCAATACTGTGACTGGTACGCTTGAAACATTTAGAATTAATATAATCATTTTTATTGTGTATTTGTTTAAGAAAAATGATGATGTCTTAGGTTAATTTAATTCATGTCACTTCCAGCTCATAATCATTTTTTAGTGTATATTGTACTTCATCGTTTCACCGCTTGGCGTCGGCTACGCTGAGGTAGTGGAAGCCGGCCCCACGCTTCCTCCCAGTTCTCTACAGCACTTGAATGCATCAAGATATGTAAGTCTCTCGCTCCGCAAAGGCCATCTTAAGCTGAACTCATACTCATTGGCATAGACTCCACAAACCGAATCATTGTTTTATTTGTTATAGTGCCGAGGGGAGAGCGATGTTATTCTCATCGGATAGTTGTTAAGTGCAGTCGCTTTTCACATTGTAAAGCCACGTGGTCGCTCGCAGTTCCGGGCTGTTAAGGCCACGTGTTTTGTACTAAAGTTGTGTGTGTTCATTAAGGAGTCGCAAGGAATAAATAACTCCACAATCATCGTAAGTGTTTTATTGGTAATTTAATTAAGGCGTGCGAGGCGGCCTACAGCCTCGCCATCGTGTGTGACGGAGTGTTAACCAGAGTCCTCTAGGCTATCGACCGAAACGATCCTCATTGCATCAGCTCACCACAGAGCTGTGGCGCCGGGCACATATTTCATACATTCTCAGCCTTTGTAACATCGCGCATCAAGTTGGCTTTCCCAACTAGGAAAGAGAGGTTCACCGAGTAGGTGCTTGACCATGTCAAGCTCATGTCATTAAAACAATTAAAATATAAACAAACTCATTCGTCTTGTTGACCATGTGATTTTAACTATTGATGTATTCTGTACAATTGTACAATTGTTTTTTGGGTAATAAATTTAATGTAAAAATTGTTTTATGTATTGATGTGGAGTAGGTTAATAGTTTCATTTGATTCAACCAGTGTAGCTACACTGACAAGGAAAACTACAACAAAATAGTTTCATTCAACCGAATATTACATCAGACAGTAGACAGTGAGACTATCATTTAACTGGTATTGCTACACTGGTGTTATTTGTTGCAGAAAAATTTATATCAGTTCCGGAGGAGGTGTAGCTGGTGTGGAGTAATGAAATGTGTGCGAAATTTGTATGTGTCTGCTGAATAGTTTGTCAAGCATAAGCTGATGGTTGTTTCAATTAAAATTGTAAGAGCACTGTTAGATGGTAATGACGAATATACATTTATTTCAATTAAGGGTAAGTATCAAAAGTGGACATTGAGATGTTTCCACGTGGTCGTTCGAAATATAACCTCAACACTCCACAGTTGCCACACATTCACAGAAGATATGTGCTTCGAATTGTTAGCAAATGGTAATACTTTTAATGTAAATGTAACGTGGCCCACTTCTGCCAGCGGACTAAAGACCATGCCATGCCACACCAATGCATCAGAGCGCACGAGAGAGAATCATGCAGTGAACAGGTCCCATAACCCTTCTGCACAACTATCCATGGTGGAAGTACCGCAATCCAAACAGTAGTATTAGGACATACAATGGTTTATTTAACAGTGCCACAGATTTTTTATTGAATAATTAGTGCATATTGTTCCCCATAAATTACTACACAAGGGGAAATATTACTTCAATATAGTTTTCAAAGAAATATAAGATATACTGCATCAAAACTCCATGGGCTTTTTCGAAATTGGTTTAAACATTAAATTAACACATTGTAGAATGCACAGAATAATCTATAATGTACAGTTTTAATATTTACATGGTTGTATCTTTATGTAAGAATATTTTCCAAATTCTAACAAAGTGTCACAAAACGTCTTCTTCAGTTCCGTGCATTGTCCCCCATACATGAGGAAATATAATTTACCAAATTAATTTATCCTATGCTAAAATGGTTTATTAAAGGGTATTTTTTAGTGTTAAATATTTGTAATGTAAATAAGTGAATTTGCTGTGAATCTCTGCATTCACTATGTTTGCTTACATTTTTACATGTAAACCAACATTTGTTGAATATATTCAGAAAGACATTTTAACAAGCAAAACAAGTCAGCAATCTTGAATATTCAAAGTAAGGAAGTTTTTATGTTTTTTTTTCGCACAAGTCGTGTGCCAGAGTTTATATTTAGGTATGTTAATAATTTTCGCTTTGTGGTTACGCAGAAGACAGTGGTCAACTCACCGCTGCCTCGCCATGCTAATTGAGTCTGGTGATAGTGGGTGTACGTGTTGGACGTGTGTCACGTACTTGGGGGACTGCAACTGTTGTTAACCGACTTAATGGAACTGTTTTCTCATCCGTGCTCCCGAGTTTTCCACGCCATCTTTGTCAACTCGTCGCTCCCCAGAGACTTAAGTACTAAACCAATTCCTCTCACCTTCATGGCTCTTGTTTCCGCATTGGCTACGGGTGGTCCGTACACATAAGGCCCACTTATCTTACTTAATGTTCAGTCTGTAATGTCGAGTGGAGTGTAATTGAAGGTTTTCATATAAAATGTAAACTGTGTGATCGTGTTTTATTTATGGAAACTTCCACTTCTGTTAAGTGTTTTGGTACCTAGCCCACTCCAGGTAAACTTGCAGTTGTTCTAGAAAATGTTTCAAGTGTTTATGTCTCGCAGGTGCATTGAAGGGATGGCTCTGACAGCCCCTAACATCCATGTTGTGGACTTGTAATTCTTGTGGCCGTGTAGAGTGGTTTCGCCATGTGGTCGTTGGCCACACGCCCTGTTGAGAGAGCTCGTACTCGTCCGAGCTAGCCAGTTAGACCAGTTGGCACCCAGCAGCTCAATTTATTTATGTTTGGAATTTATGGAGTGTTTCACTTGGATAGGACATTACGCTTCCATCCTTATCATCGACTCCTTCGCCGCTATCATTCCTCTCCTCACACTACAAGCAATGTTAAATGGCTTTCTTATTAGCTAAGAAACACATCTCTCGAATTGTATTGCGATTTTAGACCATTCAAGGTATTTCTGTGGTTACATGTGTACGTGCGAAATAGCAAGGAACTGATATAATTCGGTCAATATCAATTTCGAAATTGGAACAAAAAGCTATGAGGCAAATATAATATACATACAAGTTTGATTAAACATTCATTCACACGCACCTGCAAGTATTTAATTAGCAAAACTGATACCAATACAAGTACTAATTTTCAAACACGGCGATAAATATCTACAGTAATGTTAACAACGTCGTTTCTTTCAATTGTGCTGGTGTACTTACACCGGAATATAAATATAATGTAGCTGTACTATACCACACAATTTATGGTTGAGGTAAATGAAACCTATGTTGTTTACTTGCGCAGAATCGAAGAATCAGTTTACCCCATCTTTAGTCGGTGATATTCCTCTCTACGATTACATCAGTTTATCTATGAGACAGAGTTACCGTGGTGTCCGTGGAGTGGAAGAAAAAGTAAACTAATATAGTGAAAAGAAATGTTATTATAACAAAAATCAAATTTTAGTTATTTAAAGTAAGTCCCTTATCAAGAGATTTGTTTTAAGTGCATACAAGTGTTATTTAATCTGAAAATATATTTACAGAGTTATGACGCCTTGTGGATATTTATTAAGCTTTAAAGTAATAATTGTATAAGTTTATCGTAGTTTTACATTAGGAGTAAGTAGTGTTGTGTTGTCAGTGGTAGCCTATCGATTTTGCATATTGCCTTCGTGTTTGAAACAAGTGTCGTCGCTATAAGCCGGTTGTGCTACAAATTATGTTTTGCCTAAGCATTTATATGTAAGATTTGTGATTTTGATTGCATAATAAAATGATGCATGAACAAATGTAGATGTAATTGGCGTCCCATAAAATAACACTTATTGCTGTAGTAATGCTTTTATCGTAATTGACAACCTAAGTTCCACAAATGGGCAATAGTTAAGAATCGTGTGACTTTTCCTAAAAATGAGGAAACATTAACAGAAAATGGTGTATATTACTAATGGTGACATTACTAATCACACTTTCTATTAATTTCATGGTGTCATGTTGTTCGTAGTATGTACCTTGAAATGCATTAGTGAGAAGGGCTATCAAGAGCAGGGAAATAGTGTGGTGAAATACATAATATTTATGTAAAATATATGTCATGCAGATTGGTTAACTGCATTAAATGCACGAAGTTGTAACAAAAGTAAACATAAATTCACAATACATGAATCACGGGCAGGTGAGCATCCATCAATGTGCTAAGGATTTACAGATATAAATGACTGTAACTAAACCATGTTGGAATATCATTTAATCCTGTTGGCTTTTGCAAGGTTTACTTTCGTGACATTCACAAGAGGAGTGTAATTAATGTTCGGTAATTATTAAGTTTAGGGGCTTTTCTGTAGTGCCCACCTAACCTAACAGAACCTAACCCCACGATGGGTGAATCACTATTTTACATTTTAAAACTAACCTAGCATTGTAGGGTGTTAATCCGAGGTTAGTTTAAAACCCCACAATCCTAGGTTAGATTAACACCCTACACTCCTAGGTTAGTTTTAAAATGTAAAATAGTGATTCACCCATCGTGGGGTTAGGTTAGGTGGCCACATATTAAGAAATTAGTCGTACGTTAATGCCCCTCGTATATTCGTGTTCTGCATCATTAGTAGAGCGAAAATATACCATTTTCCGTGAATTTTTTTGTTTTTTTACAGAAAAGCCCCTAAACTTAATAATTACAAAATGTTCTGTGTAAATAGTACAAAAAAAATGATATATTGTGTGACAAGGCATTACGAGGCTTTGTTTACAAGTGTATGTCCAAGACTTGTGATTTACAAATGGATAGTGCTAGTATGAGTGTTTCTTTGCTATAATTTCAGTGTGACGTGTTAAAATTTAATTACTGTGCATAAATACAAATGTTAGTGTTTAGACTCATTAGAATTGAAGGTAAATATGTCCTATACGAGAGTTATCAGCAATACATCACCAAGGAGTAGGTATATCCACCTCTTACTGTGGTGGGCAACCAGCTACCAAATGCAGAAGACTTAACCGAACTATACCTAACTTCACGATGGGTTGCAGTTATGGTTTTTGCTTTGTTATTAATCACAGTGATCCTGTGAAAGATGATCAAGCATAGCCTCCTCTTGCTCAAAAATACTGTTCAAGCGTAGCCTAACATTATGCACAGAATTATAGTCCTCAGCACTAGCAGAGGAGCAAATTCCGAAAACAATGACAGCGATTCAAGGCATGCCTGTCGTTTTTTTTTGTAGTTATCTAGCACGAAGCACTCCTCTGAAGCTTGGAGTTTAGAGTTAAAAGAATTACAGGGGCCACTGTGTGTGCACACACACACTTCGTGATTAATCTATTGTTATGTATGAAACTAGGTTGGGTTTCCCTGTATTTAGAGTAGTAAAGCAACCCGATTAACATACATTTTACATAATTATGTGTCTTACCCAACAATTTCTTTGATATTCATAGCCCTTCCCACAATTGCTTTTCATAGTATGTGCTGTGAATATTGTGATGCCCCCATTCAATTCAGTTACAAAAAATAGGGGATTTAAGAAAAATTAAAAAAAAATCTAGCAAATGTTATGTATATACAGTACTAATCATGCTTATTCATAATTGCATTGAAGAATTGCAATATTCGTAGTACATTACGATTTGTGATAGTGGGAGGAATATGATAGGAAAAATTTTGTGTTTTGGAGTGTTACAAATGCAGAAGAGCAAGAAACTACAATATGTCCACAAATCCCTTCAGAAAAATGAAATTACATTACTCTGCACCACTCTGTTTCCCGGAGCACAAGCAATAGCAAGTGCGGAGGGCACTCTGATTAAGCTGCTTTATACAGTTTTGTCTTTAGCCCTGGAGTTTTAGGTTAATATTTGAGGAAAGCTAAACAAATATGGTCAATCATAAGTAGAATAACAGTTTTAAAATATATTCTTTTTTATGAAAACAAAATTTAATTAAATTAATTGTGTGTATGATTGACCTGAGCAATTGTGGGAAAGAGAAGCGTTGCACTTACGACAGTAAACTAATTCCTCTGTGTCGTTGCTAAGCAACCCAAAAAGATGCTGACAGAGAATAGTATTGACCATTTATCATAGCGTTGATATACAACATTATACCCTTTTTATCAAACAATAAATTAACAAAAATATTATCTCTCCAACAGGTAATTGAAATAAATTTACTTTTTCTCCTGGTGAAGAAGTATGCTGTGATAGAACCTACAGAAAAAGAACACAATTTGTACCCTTTCAATAGGATTCAAAATTCCAATTCTACACAAATCACACAAACATACCCTTGATTTAAATAAAAATTTTATTACTGTGATAAGAAGAATTGCAACATACATTAGCATCTGACACGTATAAACATCTGAAATTACCAGAAAATTATTTAATTCAAAATGATCTATCTTATTGAAAGTGAATGTAGTTCGAATTATAAAATTTCTTAGAAGTGTAAATAAATTAATTTCTCTCTCTCTTATCTCTCTCTTTCATCTCTCTCTCTCTCTCTCTCTCTCTCTCTCTCTCTCTCTCTCTCTCTCAATGTGTTTCAAGTACAGCATTACGGGAATTTTAATTTCTTCAGATTAATGCAATTTCTTAACGAGAAAGTTCTGTGGAACAAAATTAATATTAACTTAAGTTCATTCGACAAAATTCAATTCTCAGGACCTCTGGACAGTTCCCCGTCCTAAATAAAATATTTAAAAGTTTCTCTTCAACTTTAAGCAATTCATGAGAAGATCTCAACATTTAGAAATTAAGTGGACATTGTGATCAGATTATTCAGTAGTCTTACTCTTCAGAGATTCCACAGCGATGGAGTCTGAAGTGTCGCCTCGGGAATCATCCTGATGACTAGAAAATCCACTAACTGGTGCTTTTTAGGCCTCTTCCTTTGCCTGCCCACATTTAATGCACTGATGATGAGACTCCTCCACCGTCCCCTACCTTACGTTGGGTGGTCTAACAAAAACTTTATTTAAACGAATTTGCAGGAATTAGTACATGACATGACCGCTACCAAGTCTATACAGAGAGAGAGAGTTCATGGGCTTAGAAAAGTGTAACCCTATCCTGCTTAACAAAACCAAGGAATAAAAAGATTCCTGATAAGGAAATCTTATCTATAAAGAAATTAACATGTGTGATCTCTTAGGCTTATCAGTATTCATTGTAATGGTTTGACAAGGAGAAAACACAATTTAAGAAACAGTAATGATATTATTAATCTGTGACATTAAAGTGTTGAGTTAATTAAAATTCAGAAAAAATTATGACCTAATTAAAATAAATTTTGATACATATTCTACTATCATTCTGAATGTAAACAAAAAAGAAAATATAAAACTGATATATGCAAACCTTGAAATAAAATCATAATATTTACCAATAGAAGTGTCAACATGAAATGTAAACAAAAGGCAATGGCAATTCTTGTCTCCCTATAATCTGAAAATTTTGGTTATGAGTGAGTGCTACTGACCTTGCTGGACAACTTAACTCATATTCTCCTATTTCCTTCTGTCAGCATAATTTTTTTCATGCAGAAGTAGGGGAGAGGTGAGAGAGCTAGCCACCGGGTGGTAGCCTAATTGCAGGTTTTTGTTTTTATTATTATTATATTATCATGGCCTTAAGTGGCACAAGGACACATGACCTTTAAAAGACTATTTCCATGAACTGACACAAACTGGGATGTATTTAAATTCACAACTAGACTACACCAGAGTGCTGTATAGCCTACAGTAAGAAAATATAGTTGATGCCAGAAAATTAGGTGATTTACCCTTGACAGTTCTCTCAAACCAGAGAAGTTACGTACAAACTGGTTCATATATGAAAAACTATTGCAAATAGCAGGAATATGGTTTTTGCAAACATTAATCCTTATGGTTGTAACTTTCTGGATAAGTATCATCCATTGCTCTGCAACAAACGGTTATCGAGATACGGCTGCTCAAGTACATATCTCACCTGTAAAGTTTTCTAATATTATTCAGCCATCTCATTTTGGACCATGATGACAGGATATAGCTTGCTGTAATTTCAACTTCACACAATATATGTACATCTTAACTATATTTAATTTGTTATTGCCACAGTTGAGTCTGTGTCCAAGATCAAAGACATCTCCCAAGTTAGCAGGAACAGCAAATTGTGGACTCAGAATCTCAAACAGATTGACCTTGTATGCTTGTTTATAAGAGCAGAGTGCATGAGTGACTGGCATGTGCACCTGTACTGTTTGAGAAAAAAAGTTATCACATCTTCATACAGCAAGGCACTTCAACTACACAAAATATCTATGTCCAACAAATGGAGGGGCGGACTCCAAAATGCCAGCAGAAGTACACAGAACATGTATTCTCCACTATCTGGTGCAGTCATAATATAATCATCAGCAGTTGAATTAGAGATACCTGCCTAGTAGTGTGTAGCACTCCTTTTTATCCTGAATATGGCAGTGATGTGGCATGGCATGGACTCCACAGGGTACTGGAAACGGTTGATCCATGACTGCTGCTCTGCCTCCCACTGTACACAGAATTCAGTTGAAGCAGGATCCACAGTATACACATCTCTCTCAACAGCATCCCTGATGTGTTTGATGGATTGAGGCGGGGTGACCTCGGGGGCCAGGCAAGCAACTTCAAGTCCGTGGAGTGTTCATCCAACCGCTCAGTCACACAATTCAGGAGTAGTGGGCCAGTGCATTGTCTTGTAGGTACGAGTCTCCTGCAGGGTGCTGTAGGCTCAGAAATGGGTGCACGTAATCTGCCAGCAGGAGCAAAGTGAATCCCTTAGCGTCTATTAGTAGAAGTGTAACTATCCAGGAAGAAATTTTTCCAGTCTGTTCCAAGTTGTTTCCATGCATTGGGTGGGCCATTCACCAACAGATTTGGTGGAGTATCTTAAGCATGAGCTTGCACCAAGGCCACCCTCTGTGTTAAGGCATCAATGTGGGAAACTGCCAGGTCCTCGTTGCTGCAAGTCTTCACTTCCCAACAATGGCCGGGGAGAATAAATGAGGCAGCCACAATAATCATTGATGGTTGTTATCTTCTGCATGTACATGTTTGGAACCGCCCATTGACAAATAGGGAAGTCATTAAAATTTACCTACAGTATGAGGTTAAGCATAATCCTTCCAGTACTATTCTAGTGTTCGATGGGTATGGTAAAAGTGTCGCAACCTAACGAGTAGAAAGAAACGAAGTGCATCACATGTGTACTCAAGAAATATTGCATTTGATAGGAACACAGCTTTTGCAACTTCACATGGGGATTTCTTCAAGAACTTACAGGATTTACTGTTCTTTAGGCACCTGGAGATGCAGACTCATTGATTGTGTAAACCATACTCGGAAATTACACAGTTTGACACGTAAGTTGTAGACATAGCTAATGATACTGATATCATCATGCTGATTGTTGAGAGCTGAAGAAAGCCAGCATCTGCGTTCCCAGTTTCAGAGACAGCGCCACCCCAGGAAAAATGTTCAACAGCTGTGAAATTCAAAAAGAACTCCGATACAGCAAGAATTGTTTATTATTTGCCCATGCAGTCACTGGGTGGGACACCACTTCTGCCCTTTTTGGTAAAAGTAAGAAGAAACGTAGGAAACTACTGGAACAAAAACCACATCTCCATGACCTTGCTTCCATTTTCAGGAAATCATCTGCTACAGTAGGAGAAATCACTGCTGCTGGCAAGGCATTCATTATACGCATGTACACCAGTGAGAACTTATCTAGTTAGAATGGACTTGGTGGGCATCTCTATGCTCGAACTGTGGCCCGACAAACTGCAACCTTGGAGCTGGCTAACCTTCCTTCTAAAGGTGCTACATGCTTACAGCACTCGCACAGGACAGACCGTGTAGGCTCGTCTTACGTTTACCCTGTATTACAAGTCTAGGAGTGGCTGGGTAATTCTCTCGCACTGGCCAACTGGGGATGGCATGAGGGTCAACAAATTGCATCTGAAAACCAGTTACCTGCCACCAGCTCCCAATTAACATCTACACCTAATATCCTGTGGATTTAAATCTGAGTGTGGACCCAAGTGCTTATGCCTCATTGCTGGCCTTCCTTGCTCGATGATCTGCACATGCTGTGGGGGTTGAAGTTGTTGGAATGGGACTGAGGAGATTGATGCCAATGACCCATCACTCACAGTTGGCAGATTTATGTAAACAATATTTATATTTGTGTGTGTGGGTTTTTTTTATTATTCATGATGATGCCAATAATTTGCTTGTGACTTGCATAACATTAGAATGAAAAAACATTTATAAAATATATTTGCATAAAAGATGACAGTTAATTATAGCAAAATTTGTATGAAAAGTTTACTTTATTTATGAATACAGTAAAACTCTCTAGAATTGTCTGAGGGGACTGAAAAATGTAAACTTATTAACTGGGAAAACATTTTAAGAGGTCAAAATTATGTAAATTTATTAAGCAGGGATACTGGTTAAAAGGATTTCACTGTATTTGATTGTTAACTTAATATAGTTGCTAAAGTAATTACAATTTAATTTAATAAGAATGTTAAATATTACTAAAAACAGCATTATCAAACTAGTTTCTTGCTTTGCTAGAGAAACAGCTCATGCATTGAGGCATCAATAACGTAACATTACTGGGGGAAAACTTAACCTACCATCCATCCCATATATATCTGGTGACGCACACCTTTACTCTGTGGCCGTATTTCGGTAACAGTTTGTCGCAGAGCAGCAGCTGATACAACTGTTGGAAAGCTACAACTAAAAGGATTAAAATTTGTGAAATTAATTTGGTGCTACTTGCCATAGTTTTTCACCTATGAGCAAGTTTGTTCGTTAATTCCCTAATTTGCAGACACTTGTCAAGGGTTAAAGTGTCCTTCTGCCACTTGGTGACTTAAGACATTCTTGCACGAACAAAATTATGCCAACAGGAGAAAATAGGGGAATTTTAGTATGTTATTCAGCAAGGTCAGTACTACTAACAACCCAATTTTCAGATTTACCAAAAAAAATTTGAGGTCAAAACTCCTTGGCTAGTGCTTCATATGGTTTTATCAGATATATGTACAAATCACAAAATATCCAAAGGTTGAAAGGAAGTGTGCGTAAAGTTAGTGCAGTGTTTGGATTGCCACAAAGTGGAATAACTATAACATGTTTGTAATGGTTAATATTTCCACAAGCTTAAGTTTTGAGTTGCCTTACTGTACTGAAATGCATGGTTCTGTTTACAGCACATTTAACGCATTGATACAGTTGTGATGGCAGCTCAGATCTTTAATAGGATTGGCCAGTTAGGCCTTGGGGTTGCTGTGATTGGTGGTGTTGTGAACTCTGCACTATACAATGGTAAGCATGTTTGTTATAAATGTTTTAAAATTAGAAATAAAAGTCACTTTAGGCAAGAGTACAAACGTGTCTTATTGTTTAATAAGAATGGGATTGAAAAGTTCTTGTTCAGAGTTCCATGTTGTCTGGTTTAGTGCAATAAGTATGTATTGTAATAGTATTCATGAAGACAGCAAAGTGTGTTTCCTTGTGTTAATGGTGTTTTAAATGTTTGTTGTGAAAGTGCATTCTGTTTTTCCTGCCATGCTTCAGACCCAGATGGAGTTTTTAATTTTTTTTGAACTTACTTTGTAATGGATTCAATTACCATAATTTTTCTTTGTTAACATGTCAACCTGCGGGAGAACATGAAACACTTGCTTAACCTTGCAGGTGCCTTTTTCAGTGATCTTTACTTTTATAATCGTTTTACTACATTGTAACGTGGCACGCGCACAGTTATAGCCGGCTTTAAGTTGCCACTCGACTATAACTTACCACTTGACTAGCTCAAGACGGAGTAACATGAGACTCTGTAAAATGGACGCCAATTAAATATGAAATAAAGTCAAGTTCTGGTGTATTTGTTCTATACTTTTATTTACCAGTTAAGTGACACTGTTCTCATACGAAGTTCAGAGTACGAACAGGTTTCAGACAACGAGACAAGTGCAGAACAGCGCCACACTCATTTACGAATTATTTTATTTCTTAAAAACTTGCTTGAAGAAATAACAAATGCAGTGACCTCCCACACCGGCAGAGAAATAATCTAGCAAGGTCTAGTTTGCCGGTGTGGGGGTTAGCGCTAAGCCCGTCGTGGCTTAGGCGAGCACTGGTTGACGACTGCTTCAAACGAGTGACTTGATTCAACTGACAACTGACCTTAATGGCGACTGACTTAGCCAACTGCTCGGAATCAACTGCCGGAAGGCGACAGGCACACGTGTACTTGTGCTGCCTATCACCCCCCTCTTCACAGATAAGTGCCTGGCGTGGGCTGCCACACACGCTCTCCACACGTTATCGAAACTGCGTCGTACAAAACTTGTCGACACAGTCTGAAAGTTTCTAATATAATGCTGACACTTACTGAAAACTGAAAACTACGACGTTCGAAACGAAACGGCAAACGTATGCCCGATAAACGAACTATCATGGTAAACGAATACCACGGCTTTAATTTCAAACCCTATAAAAATATTACGAAGCTTAGCAAAACGAAAGAAAATGAAACACTTGTCCCGAAAATTAAGAATACTGCGTCATTACAACATACGTTCTTCCAAGGTCACAGACATGTATCTACACTGCCTTCATAATTTTTTCTTCATTTTTTTTTTTTTATTGTTTTGTTTGTAGCTGATTTTAATGTAGTTAGGGTTTTACGTATTATTATTTTAATGTATTTAGGGTTTTATTATAAACCTTTAATGTTGGATTTTTTTCTGTAAGCAATTTTTCAGAAAACCAAAGTACTCCTGTTGTGGACTGACTCACGAGTTGCATAGTTGCGATAAACCAGCTGAAATATTTTAAATTATAAATGAAGATTAAAAAACCATATATGTTTACAGAAACAGTTGTAAATTTTAAATGTACTGTCAGGACCCAAATTTAAAAGTACATGATTTAAAGATTTTATAAGGCCTTTCTCAAGTGCCATCAAAAAATCCCGTTAATTTGATGAAAGAATAAAGAAAAATACTAGTAAAAATAGAAATCGATGAAAAGTGGTTAAAAATACATTCACTAGTCTACTGTGATAAAATATATGGGTTGCAGTACAGCTACTCTTAATTGGTATGCTGCAATATGATAAACAAAAAAAAATTTTAATCCATTAAAAAATGTGGCAGTAGTGGTTTGGAGTGAGCATGCTGCGTGGTGCCCACGCCTTGCTGACAGCCTGCCTGCTCTTGAAATGTAACATCGCAAAGGCAAGCTTTGCTCTGCACCCACTCCTCTCCTCCACACCTAGTTATCTCTTGTAACAACAATAACGGTCCACTATTGGGCTTATAGCAAGTTCCGGTTTATTAGTTCCTTTACTTTTATTTATCAATCACATGAAATAGTTCACATACAATCAGATATGCCAAGTATGAACAGGTTTCAGGCAATCAAACAAAAATAACAGTGCCACAGTGGTTTGTTTATTTCACGTCTTGAAAACTTGGCTTGCCAGAAGAAAATACAGGAAGTGACCTCCCACACCGGTGGAGAAATAAACTAGCTGGTTCAAGTTTGCCTGTGTGAGGGTTATGTGCCACTCCCGACGCAGCCTTGGCATGAGCTGGTTGTCAACCGCTGGTTATTGACTGCTCGAGTGCTTCACCGTTCGAGCACTGATTGTATACTGCCAGTCTGTGATATGCACATGGAGTATTAGTCGCTGCATGCATATCCACCCCCCCCCCCNGAGTATCAAACGTAACCAAATAAGGGCATGGCGTGTGTCGCCACGCCATATCGAACTGTGTATCCCTCTGAACTGCATCATCGGTAAAAGATAATCCAAAGTTTCCAAAACAAAAACTGTCGACGCAGTCGGAAAAGCTTCTATTCTACTAATGCTGACACTAATAAAAACTACAATTTCTGAAACTGCAAACGGATGTCCGATAAACGAACTTCCATGGCTTTAATTTCAAATCTCGATAATATTTTACAAAGCCCCGCTAAACGAAAGAAAATGAAATGCGGGAGAACCTTGATAATTAATAATATTGCATCATTATAAAGTATATTATTGCTTCAGAAATGTTTTATTGGCCCAATGGCTGTATTCACTAATTAGCGGAGATGCCAGCTTTTTACAAAAGATATCATGATTTGCTATATTTCCAATACACTTAAACCTAGATTCTCTTTCATAACTGGATGATTTTAACTGGTGCTGGTTTTTAGCATCTGTCAGCGAATTATAAATTTTTACTCCTAGAGTAACCTAAATGTGATTGGCTTGGTCTACTAAGAAATCTTTTCTTATAACAAATGTCTAATAAACAAAGGAACGCTGAAGTTGTGCACATATGATATTGGACTGTAGGTTGCGTGGAATTCTTTCCACAAAAATCAGGTGACCCTACTCATTAGGCATTAAACGCATGCGTAAGATATCCTAAAATAGGTTCGCGTTTTCAGAACAGGTCTGTATTGTTTGACACACTGCACATTTGTAGGCCAGATATTTTGACAGACTCTTTACATAAGTAATCAAGTAATCATTAGGTATATTAATGTAAATACTACGTTTTTTGAAGTAAAATATATAGATGCCTTATTCGAACTAGACATTTCAAGTTGCAATATCACTTTGCGAGAATCATTATATTATTTAGTTGTTGTTTAAGAAGTGCAATTAAATTATTGCTGGATTGATAGTGAAGACAAAAAAGAAATTACTAAGCCTACTTTCCTTAACATGGGTGAAATAAATTTTTAAATAATTTCTTAAAAACTGAGTTGGTAGGTAGGACTTGTCGCCTCGTTGAAAGCAATATCATTAGAGATGAAACCAGAAACATATGCTACGGTAGTGAGACAATTACAAATACACAAGTGCCTTACCCAGGATTCTAACCCAGAAAACCTTGTACCATAAGTTAGTGTGCAATAAACTGCATTACGAACGTCGGATTTAAGCATCAACTTTGAATTTAATCAATCTAATGTTTCGAATGACAGGGTTCAGTAACCTTAAATATTAACGGGGCTGTGATTTTGAAAATAAGTGACTGAGCCACTTTAAACAGTTAAATTTACGTGGCCTACCATTCCGCTACTTGTGTGAAGAACTTGGTAAATATTGGTTGATTAGTTCCTGAGATGACATCAAACCACCATATTTTTCATGTGACAATCTTCACAAATGGAGGACAAAATTTTTATGTATTAGCACATTTGATGATTGTACACCACCTGTATACAAAGTAATGCTAAAATCGATCACATAAATTCATAGATATAGCGCACTAACCTAAAATTAATTTATATCCACCATTCTGAACATGTTTGTCACTCTGAACAAATACATACAGTTATAGGTTCTACCACAATACCAATTCTTCGCCAAATTTTGCTACGAATGGGTTGATTTTTTCCCTGAGATATTACCAAAAACTTAATTTGTATTGTGGGGCTACCTTCAAAATGGCTCTGTATAGACATATTTGATGGTTGTAATTGATACTGCCAGCATACAAAGTTAAGTTGGAAATTGGTTCGTCGTTAATGTAAGATACTAAGCTGAAATATTTATATAGCCACCATTTTAAAAATAAATACCTGACCAACTTAAAACATAGCAGTTTACACCACCTGCTGCAGTGCAAACTGTGTGTAGTGGAATCGGCCAATTATTTCCCGAGATATTACATAAAAATTTATTTACTCATGTGAAGTTATCTTACAAAATGATGGACAAAATATGCTCCGTGCAGACTCAGTTGATAGCTGTAATATCTACTAAATAAGTTGGAATTGATTGCATGGTTTTGACAATGTAACATTATAAGCTAAGAAAACTATATGGCCTCCTTTTTGAAAATAAGCATCTGGGATACCTGAAACATATAATTGAACATTATCTGACGCAGTACTACTTGTTTGCCAAATTTGGTATGAATCGGCTTATTGTTTACTGAGAAATGACATAAAATTTATTTATTCATCTTCCACTATCTTACAAACTGGATGTCAAAAGTGGCTATGTGTTGGCACATTGATCCTTGTAGTAGACACTTGCAGCAAACAAAGTTTGGTCGAAATTGGTGAGCGAGTGACGAGATTTGAGCGGCTCTTAACAGCGAGGTCTTGAGAGCCGATGAGGGTGATTTAGGTGAGAATGGAGCTGTGTCTGAATGAAGGAAAGGGGATCCCCGAGAAAAGCCACCGACAAACAGCATCGTCCAGCAAGATTCGTACTTGCGAAAATCCGGTTCACCGTGGTGGGAGGCAAGCAAGCTAACCGCTCAGCCACCGAGGCCCCTATCAAAATTTGTTAAATGGTATAGTTGATATACCAAATAAACCTAAAATATTTTTATGGCTGCCATTTTGAAAATAAGTATCTAAGAAAGATCAATTACGTATGTTTACCTGACTTGTCATAGTATGACTTACATGCCAAATAGGGTGAGAATTGCATTGATAGTTTTCAAGATAAAATGTAAAATCGTTATTTTTTAATTTCATGCTATCTTCCAAAATTGCTGTCTAACAATAATGTCCACTTCAAAATTTAATGCTTACATGATGCTCTGCCTGCATACAAAATTTGGTTTAAATTTGTGGAATGGTTCCCGAGATATCACATATCTCTCTAAATAATAAAATGGCCATCATTTTGAAAGCAAATGCCTGCCATTGTCGAAAACTATGAAAGTCAGGTGTCCTTACTAAGTATGTACTACATATAAACAGAGTTTGGATAAATTCGGTCGACACGTTCAAAAATTGAAAAGGACTGACACACACAGAAAGGAAAAGTGTCTCATAAGCCTTTCCTTCCTTGGAAAGTAGGCTAAAAATAGTTACACTTGCAGGTTCAATCAATACCATAAGTTTTTTAATGTTATAATGAATGATCACAAACATGTTGGATGAAGTATAATACATCATCCTTGCTTTTATCATGTGGAAACGGCAGTCTTTGTATACACTATATTCAATTGCTAAACGTTGACGCGTAACGGATACCTGGGATAGGCATTGCGCTGTATTCACACCCTGAGAAGTATCCTCGGGACAGTCCCGCCGTATAAGGACACACGGGGATAAACCAAAGTTGAGAGAAACAGGGTAAGTCCCTTGAATTAGCTGATATAAGCCTTCTACTAAGGAAACAAGGGGTGCCCCCGACGAGATTAGTGCCGACACAGCTCACAGGAACCCCGAGACGCTTGCCGCACCCTTCCCTCCACCCTAGTTTGAGCGCCCAAGCAGCTGATGAGACACAAAATCCTATACAAAAAACTTGCGAAGTACACAGGGGATTTTCCGATTTCTCTCTCGAGAATCTGCTGACAGCCAACTTGAATATAGCGGGAGACGGGTTAAATTCAGGAGTAGCCAAGGTTCGGGATAAGTGGTAATTGGTTGTTGACGAGGAGTTGTTCGGCAGTTAGGCGAGAGGCAGTCGTAACACCGGGCCAGAGTTCGAACGCGGTCCAGGCAGTTTGTTGTAATCAGTTGTTCGGGAGCAATTACCGCCAGCCGAGACGGGAGTTGTTCGGCGGTACAGCCGCGAGACGAGATAGATGCAGCCGAAATGGTAGGCGAATCAGACACGGGAGTAATCAGCCGTGTGATGAGAACAGTGCCGAGAATATGAGTAAATTCCCGAAGACGAGTGGTAGCCCCAGTCCGAGAGGCGCCATTCCCCAAGAAGGCATAGTCGTGCGCTGTATGGCGATGAGGCAAGCAGTCAGTCAATAGTGACGTCACTGAGGAGAGAACCCAGGAACCGCCGAAACTTCGTGTAAATTCCCGAGACAAACCCAGTAAAAGTGCCGAGAACTTATGAGTTCATTTCGGAAAACGTAGTGGCAGTTTCCGAGGTGGGGAAGTCAGAAACGCGAGCCGCAGGGCAAGGAGATGCGCTCTCCTACAAATAACGCCAGCCGAGGTCGCCGAGGAAGAACAAGTCCGGGAAACCAATCCCGGACTTCCGAGAGAGTCAGTCGAAGCTGCAGGAAGAAGCCAACTTAGTACAGCACGCCAACGAGAGGCAGTCCGAGGGCCTGCCAAAGGGCCACCCAACTCACCATGCCTCAGCTACCAACGAAGACAACTCACCAAAAGCCGCAGTCACAGATAAGTAGAGAAACGTCTCCTTTCAACAACCTTCCCCGATGCATAGTATTCAGCCCACCAGCCCTTCAGGCCTAAGACTAATAGGGGGGCTCAGTCTCGCCAGTATGTGACCTTCAGACCAATAAAATTACTGGTGTGTTAAATAATGGAGAATACAAGTACTTGTTTACCCCTAACGCAACAACCACAGGTGCCCTTAGTTTGCACCAAAATAATTTAACTATATAAACTACTAGCCACCATCCTGTATAACTCAGGTGGCCTAGTAGCGACAACGTCACGTGAATAATGTAAGACTGCGCATATCCTCATACGTATATGCATTTATACATACATTCCCGTACACAGAATATGAAAATTAGAGGTGGTGGTGTGGTAGAGACAAAACTATGTTAGCTTCACTATCAGTATGAGTTGCACAGTGAACATAATTTTCTGGTACAGGTCATTTATAAGCCCCAAAACACTCATTATTTCAAAAATTTCTTGCTGCACAAATTTTTTTGTTTCATTAAGTGTCTACATCTCTCGCTTTATTCATTATCCCCACCGCCCTAAAAATAAATTGAACTTTCCGATATTTTTCCAGAAATGCGAATGGTGGTCGAAATATCCTGTTGACAAATCTATTAACAAGTAAGCAAATATAATCTGTTAACTGAATCCCAGTTAGGATTTAGGAAACATCATCGTATGACTACCGCAATTCTATTAGCCGTAGACGGACATCAGAGACCAGCTGCATAGTAGAGTTGTATTTGAGTCTGAGCAAATCTCTTCAAATTACCAACTTTAAAGATAATACTGTAAGAAGACTTGACAAGCGAATGCATGTTTTGTACACAATAGTATTTAAATTTAGTGGTCACTTCGACTTGACTACATACAGTTATGCATGTGCCCCAGGTCACACTCCTCTAGCTTTTAAATTTATTCAAGCTTTGATGATAATTAATAAGGCACGTTAATCTGATGTCGTTTTGTTTTGAGACACTGAAAACCTTTGTGCTGACATAGAATAAACGCTTAATTGTAGCTAGTTTGCGGTTAACTGAGCATTGCCAAAAAATAACGTTTAAAAATAAATCACTGCCTTAAATGCATATATGCTTCAATTAACACCCATTGGCATGCTACAGAAATATTGACTGTGAGACAGTAAATTATGTAAGATCTGAATGCCCAAATAAAAGTGCACTGTTCAAACTGGCAGCAATCAGACCTGTTTCGTTTAGTTTTATACATATAAAAACTTACATAAATATATCACAGTTTAGTGTCTCTGTATCACATAGGCTATGTCATACAAGAGTACTGTTCAGTGTTATGTCCAAGGCAGTGTTGATGATTTTTTACATGCCATGTCTGGGTTTAAATCCCAAATCCTTCACTTTCACATTAGTGGTGATGAATGTGTTGTCCTTATATTCAACAGGAACACAGCCATGGATTCTTTTATGTAGGAGTTTACATAGCAACTGTTGTATAGTATGTGAAAAGAGCTGATTTTATGTCTGTGCTTAAATGTAGTTAGTAAATTGGGTGGTTTTGGAAATGTTACTTTATAAAGTCGATGTTAAAAACAGTTTTATTATTTTCAATAAGTACATCTAATGCTTAGTTAATTTACAATAGCAGTTGGCTGAAAATTTGGATACTATACAAAATTGGGTCATGAATACATGTGATCTATTTACAACTTATGTTTGGTAACATTCCTGTCAAATTGTAATCAAAAAGGCCAGATGCATATTTAAAAATTTCTCAATGCTACTAATTGTGCATATCACAATGTTAAGTATATGTTAATGTAAATGTGTTTCAGTTGATGGTGGACATAGAGCGGTAATATTCGACAGATTTGCTGGCATAAAAAAACAAGTTGTTGGTGAGGGGACACATTTTTTTATCCCCTGGATACAACGCCCAATTATTTTTGACATACGGTCTCGGCCAAGAAATGTACCTGTTGTTACCGGCAGCAAAGGTAATATTCTGAGTAGTTTATTTAGTAGCTATTTATCATATTTGCAAAATCAACTGTAGTCATTTTCTTCTTTTTAGACTTCCCATTTCTTCCCAAGTACATAACTATCTTTATTTTCACATTTCTTTCATGTAGCATACTTTTTATTTTAACTCAGTCAAGCTGTGAATAACATAGCTCATTGGTTTTACTAATCTGGTGTGCTGTGAAATTTAATGTGAAATATGTATTTTAGTTGTTAGGTCTATTGTATTGTGGATTTTGATCTGTCATAGGCAGTAGTATTTTATACATCATTCATATTTATGTTGGACATAAAAGAATTGAGCAAGTGATAATTGTATATGATTCATTATAATGATCATTTACTGTAATGTTTGTCAGGTTCCAAACTTTTGTAATACAGTTTTCCAATGGCAGAAAAAAAATGTTTTCTAAGATATTGCTAGCATAGGTTGGCTAGCATCAGGGAAAACCTGGAAAAGTCAAGGAATTATACATTTCTGGAAAATTTGGGGAAATGTCAGGGAAGTTTGTGAGAGGTCAGGGTAAAATGTATTTAATAAGAAAATAAATATTGGATTCTAGCACTTCTGCAATATCCCATCTTATGAATTGTAATGTTACTTCAGTTTATTCCACCTTCAAGGAAAATTTATGAGCCTGGGGATAATTTTGTTGTCCTATGTTTAATTGCAACTATTATTGCATATTTTCTTGCCAGATTTTTTTTCTTTTTGTTGATGCAGCAAGCAATGGCATTGTGGAAAATATGGTTATAAGTGTAAGTGTAAGATTTTGCAAAAATTTCAAAAATTATTAAAACACTTTCAATGGTTTTCATTGAATTGATACATTGTATTGTCTTGTTTTTGTATGGTGACGCTAGGAAAATGCTAGTATTTAACCTCTGTCACCTTTTTCCATTTGCCATCTTTGTACGTACTTTTTTTTTATTATTTGTTTATTCAAAGGAAAGCATCCATAAATGAAGACTATGTTATTGTTACCCATAAAAAAAATTGTACTTTATTTTTGGAAAACCAATAAAAAATATGTTTAATATTTGCCACGCAAGTTGGTTAGGGAAATGTAACAGGATACTTGGAAAAGTCAGGGAATTTGCTATAAGGATACTGCTAGCCACCTTGTCCATTAGCATCAACTGGTTAAACAGAAGGAAATTTAAATTTCCAAGGATTCCACTACGTACAATTTATGTATAATTAACAGGATGGTCAGGAAAAGTTAGGAAAATTTAGTATTCAGAGAAATTTCATGAAAATTCTGGAGAAGTCCAAAGTGGTTTTCTCAGTACTGTTTTTGTTGCACATTACTTACTTATTTAACAAACTTTCCCTCTCCAAAAATGTGTGGGGATAATGCAATGCAACTTGTTTAGCCAAAGTATTGTTTGGTTAGTTATTTTGTTTGACCTCTCCATAAACATAGGTTTTTAAATTGCTGCGTGATAGTCTCATTTATTCGTGATTAATACGTAAACATTGATATTTGGTAAGATATATGCCACGGATTTGTATTTAATGAGGCAAAGAGGAAATATTTTATTCGTCATATATGTACTGATCGTTCTGTCCAATTAATTTTGCTTGCTGTAGATGCAACTAAACCAGTGACGTACATACAGTTTTCTGTGCACATGTTAATAAATAAGCAGTTGTTTTTTGGTGTGTTTTACCAGAAAGGCATAACTTACAGTGATTAATCAATGTTTTTTGTAAGTGTAGTTACATAAATGTATTTCACCACAGCAAAATATCTTAAGTACAAGAAAACTGCATTTAAACCTATGTAGGCACTTCACCCAGCATTTTGTTGGTGTGCTAAAGTTCCAGGTAATACATTTTCAGCATTTTGTAAATCCTGTAAAACTGCAGTGGCCCCCAGTGTATTGTTTTAGTAATATACCAATATTTTGTAATAACATAAATTGTTAGAAGTATTTGTATATGTTCCATATTATATTGTCTATCTTTTTCTGGAAAGTTTTAATTTTTAACAGAAAACCTGGAAAAGTAAAAAAAAAAAAATTTGCCTTGTTTGCTGGACACCATGATTAAACATTTTCAGACTCGACTGATTTAAGTTTTTAAAATCTATGAGTCAGTTTTACTCCCTGTTTTTTTAATTTTGCATCGAGATCATAATTTATAGCTATATGTATTCGTACTTGCAAGCTTTCCTCACAATAATGAATTAGGCCTATGGTAACACACAGTTTCTGTTACCATTGTAAAGTAAATAAAATTATAAATCGCGTGTTTAGATTTTATACTATGGAATGGACACAATTGTGATGCCAGTTGGCAACGTGGTGATGGTGCACTGGCTCATTATCCCTCTGGAGGCTAGGGAAACGGAGTCTCCTTAATGAGGTATTTAAGGGCCGTTTGTGCAGACACATTTCAACTCTGGGGGCATCTGGCCCTGACTCACCAGAAAGCGTAGCTTGAGCACAGTGGATTATGTTATCCCTTTTCTGGTCTACCCAGTGATGGGGCAATGGAATAGCTGTGGGTATACAGCTATGCACAGTCAGCAATGTTACGTTATTTTTAGGGGATAAAACAAATGAAGAGTATTCGGAATTACTATTTTAGAGGATTTAGTGGGTGTCCTGTAGGTGCAGGCACGATTGTGGATGTAGTAAAGTAATGTAGCAATGCGGGGGTGGACAGGTTCTGAGGAAGGAACTGACTCTTCCTGGAGCCGGTGCCTTGGGGTTGACCCCTGCCGGAATCCTAGCAATAATGATTGGTGCTGCAAGGTACGCCTCACGATTGATGGTGCTCGGGCCTATAGCCACTTGTGGATATGGCCCCCTGATCCTCTTCGGGAGGAGTTGACTGAGCGGCGTGACCAGCTACTGGCCTCAACTTCCCCTCCAGACTAGCAGCATTCCCTGCACAAGGCCCCTACGGCTCTCAGTAAGCGGCACAACTAGCTTGTAGCCTGAGAGTCATAGTGACCTAATGTTTTTGTTCTCCTCAAGCCTCAGGAGCCTCAGAGAAAGGTTTTCTCTCCCCCTTGCCACAGTGGTGCAAGAAGGCCGCATTGCCATCTGCGGGCCTTCCGTCAACTGTTCTAGGCTTATTGATTGGCTAAATTGGTTATACTATGGCCACCACTGTGATGAAACAATGCTAGAATCCTCCAAGTAGGTGGCGCCCTTAAGGGGTTAGTCACATATTTTCAAAATAACAGCCATGAAAATATTTTTACTTCATATGTCCCCCGAACTTTATATGCTGGCAATGTCTATGACAATTATCGGATGTGCTCATACATAACATTTTGTGCTCCATTTATGAACATCCTCCCATGAAAAACTGGAGATTTTATGCCATACCCTGGGGCCAATCAACCCATTTCCACTAAATTTTACACGCAAGTGGTGCTAAGGTAGGGAAAGTTTTTTTTTTTTACTGGTGTTAATATAAATAATTTAAATTAATAAGTTAAATCAATGAAACAATTCAACAAAATTCAATTTAATAAAATTATCAATGCCAACAGTATTCCTCTTTTACCTGCCTTTTTTAAAATAGTGCCATGTGAGAAAATGTAACATTTTGCCATATTTCCGGAACCATTCAACTAATTTCTACCAAATTTCGCACACCAGTAGTGCTGCAGAATGTCATGTAAACTTGCATGATTTACATGGGATGAGACATTGATTTTTCCAAATGGTGGACATATAAATAATTTAGATATTTTTGTTTTATCTATTAGACGTATTGTATACAAAACCTCCTTTTTAGGCAATTTTGTATGATAGTAGCAAATAAGAAAATTAAGTTTTTATGACATCTGGGAAACAATCAACTGATTTTCACCAAATTATTTGCACAAGTAGCGCTACAGTAAGCCATGTAAACTTACATGTTTTAAGTGGTTCAGACAATTTATTTCAAAATTATGGCCCTGTTATTAGTAAAACTCTGTTAAGACACTTTTTAAGTGGCTGGAAAAATAAAGCTTATTAACCAGAAAAACTTCATAAAAGGGTTAAATTACATATGTTCATATAGGCAAGGGGCAAAATGATTCAACTTATTAAGCAGGAAAACTTTTTAAGTGAGAACTTCTTAACAGGGTTCCACTGTATTTCACGTTAGTAAACCCGATCATTCAAAACATTAGATTGATTACATCCAAAGTTGATGGTCCGAATCCTACCTCTGTAATGCAATTGGTTGCATGCTAGCTTATGGTAAGAGTTTTTCTGGGTTTGAGTCCTGGGTAAGGAATGTGTTATTTGTAATTCTCACTAATGTTGCATATTTTCTGGTTCCTTCTTTCATGATATTGCTGCCAATGAGATTTCAAGGCCTACCTACCATCTAAGCTTTTAAGAACTTCATTAAAAATTATTTTCACCCATGTGCAGGAAAGTTGGTTCATTAAGTTATATCAGTAACTTGTTCTTATGATGATGGTTAGGAGACTAATCATACAACTGAATAATTTTTGTGACTTGGATGTTAACTTTATTTTAAATTAATTAACCTACTTGTTTTTTTTACAATTAATTTCAATATAATAACTATCATAATATGTGTGAAAAATTTTGTTAGTCAGAATTTTTGTACTTCACTTATTGTCTCATTTTATAAACATACTGTTTTACAGTAACTAACATAATATTTTATACACAGATCTGCAGAATGTGAACATAACACTACGTATACTGTTTCGACCAATCCCTGATCAACTACCACGAATATACACTATATTGGGTGTGGACTACGATGAGAGGGTTCTCCCATCCATTACAACAGAAGTGCTGAAAGCAGTTGTCGTGAGTATTGTGGGTCTGTTCTATTTGAAAAACTTAGAGCTTATAATGCTTTTATGAATACTGAATGTTTATTTGCTTTCCAGGCACAATTTGATGCTGGAGAGCTAATCACGCAACGAGAACTTGTCTCACAGAAAGTTAGTGAAGACCTTACTGACAGAGCTTCACAGTTTGGAGTGATTTTGGATGATATTTCTATCGTGAGTTTGATGCAGAACAGATTAATTTTTTATTAATTCATCAGTGTATAATTGGTTTATGGTGTTTACATATTGATTTATTACAATTTTCATGTTTATTTGTTGTGTATTTTCAGTGTGTTAGCTCTTAGGTATGTAATCAGTGGAATAATTTTTATGCCACTTTCTTTTAGAATACAAACATTTCTTTGTCAAAACCAATTAACTCACAATACCTTCATACCACTGATTTTTTGGTACATTTGTACCTTACCACGAAATGAAACAAAAATTAATTTTTTTGTAGTACCAATTTGTTTTTTATTTTTTGATTCTGAAAAAGCTTAAAAATCATTGCACCATAATAACTTTAAATGTCATTTTCTAAGAATCTATTAGAACTAGAGACAAGGGTGAGGTCTCATTTTAAAGCTTATTATATGGGCTTTTATTTTATGTATAACATTATAAACTATGGAACCCAAATTTTTTCCGCATATTTAGGTAGTAAGTAGAGCATCCCTCAACCAGAATCGTCGGAGGAAGGGCTATTCCGGTTGTGGGGAAATGAGGTTGGGATGGTGTGAAAAATAACACATTTTTAGCCTGAACTAGTGTATATGTGGCACATAATTTTAACTTAAGAAATCGATGAGTGTAAATTGTTAGTTTTATCCTTAAAGTTACGAAATCATTAAAAAAAACACTACGTACTGTTTATGAAATGTGTCCTAAAACTCCCGGCACGGCGCTGCGTTAATGACCTTCATTCTAAACCTGCTACCGGGGATCTTATCTTTACATGCGTGTCGTGTCTGCGTTAGTAAGTGAGGTCTGGAGATAATCTAGGGCTGCAGCGGTGACATCATGTTACTGTTTGTGTTGACGTGTAACTGATAAACCTTCCAGAAGTATAGTCAATTCCGTGGACAGTCTTTCTCTTACTGCATGGCACATCGGCACCATATACATTTACAAGAGTGGGACTGCCGTATTATAGACAAAGTTCACAAAGTACAGTATTTCAGCGTGTATAAGCCGCACATTTTTACAAAAAGTGGGGTGCGGCTTATTTACGAGATATTGGCATTAAAACATTCTTCCCCCTAAACCATGTTCAGAAATTTGTCAACAAACAGTACAATCTAATGTTTTAACTTAGTATCTAAGGTAGTCAAAAAAATAATAACAAATGAATAGCTCATCACTCGCGTTTGAAAGCGTAAGGGTCGCACCATACTTTAGCCTGCCTGTCCTCATCCTCAACAGTTCTGCTTTGTATCACCTCTAGCCACCTTCCAGCTTGCTCGCTTCCTTTCTCTTTTTTATTTCTCCCTCTCGCTTGGCGTACTTCCTTCCCACCTCCACTCCTTTCTTTTAAACAAACCACAGCTCCAAGCAAGCTTGCTCGCTCCCTTTCTTTTCTTTCTTCCACCTTTCCCCTCTTTTTCGTTTGTCACACACACACACACACACACACACACACTCTCTCTCTTTCTCTCTTTCTCTCTTTCTCTCTTTCTCTCTCTCTCTCTCTCTCTCTCTCTCTCTCTCTCTCTCTCTCTCGAATGAGACAGCCAGCAGCAGCAGCTGTGTGTGTGTGACGGCGCATGCACACATGCACCATACCATTACCTGCCTGGCAACAGCCGGCCGAGCTGGAAGGCTACGCACGGCGCGTGTTTTCTGCAATTCAAACGCAGTGTTGAGGTATTTTGACATAAATACAAAAGTTTTGTTTACACTGAATACTTCGCAGTTGCCACTTTTCAGAAGGCGGAGGCCAGGCGGCGCGGCAACGATAACACTCAATGGCAAATTAATTAGTTTGATGTTGTCATAGTTTGCTGTTGCCACACTAGCACGATGAGACCCGGCAATATTTACGGGAATACAAAAATTCAGTGCGGCCTATACTTGAAATATTAATTATCCCTAATTTTTCATAAAAAAACTTATGGTGCGGTCTATACACGCCAAAATACAGTACATTTACACTAACACGTTAGAACACTAAATTATGAAAGTCACACCACTAAAACCAATGGCATGTGTCGCACATTGCCATTAGTCACTGTCACTTGTGTCTTTATGCAGTGTAGCTGTAGCTGTGCCACTTGGGCCGGCTCTCTCTTCATCATGCAGCTTGTTTACCAGATAGCGAGCATGTACAGTCTGGTGTGAGCAACGAAAACCTCTCACAAGCAAGTTATGTAACAACTTTGCGACTTTTTTTTTTNCGCACATTGCCATTAGTCAGTGTCACTTGTGTCTTTATGCAGTGTAGCTGTAGCTGTGCCACTTGGGCCGGCTGTCCCTTCGTCATGCAGATTGTTTACCAGCTAGCAGGCATGTACAGTCTGGTGTGAGCAACGAAAACCTCTCACAAGCAAGTTATGTAACAACTTTGCGACTTTTTTTTTTTTATTAGTGCTGGATAAGGGGAGTTCTGTTCGAGGGAATTCCGGTTAAGGGGTGCTCTACTGTATTTTTATGGCAACATGTAAAACTTTTAATTTTCTTTTTAGGCTTTACAGTTTTAAACAAACCTTTTTACATATACAGCAGAACCCCAATTTGACAAAATGTCACGGTTCCTGAAAATCTTGTCTCTTATTTCGCTGTTTCGTTAAATTCAAATGTACCTATTTAACAACCCAATACCAAGTTGTCTTGCCGTTATTATTGAAGTAATGTGTTTTATCCAAAGTCGAAGCCAAAAACAGTAATGAATCATTAATAAAAAGCACAACACCAAAATCCAAAACCGTAAATAAAATTGTATTCCAATAAAAAAAATTGCGTAAGCAGGTTATCAACAGGCAATGCAGTCAATTTCTTCTATCACAATCCGTAGTTAAAATCCAAGAAGAAAGGCAAAAAAAATCAAAGTTATAACATTACAACTGAAAAACGTATCCCGAAGCTAAACACAGCACACAAAACCAAGGAACATGGCGTGGTCACGAGATAAAAGGTGCTTATAGGAGGGAAAGGGAAGATCTGTAACCTGCACTGTTATTGGCTACTGCTGTTGCTATGCATACGTCGTAGGGCAGCTAGGGGAGGGAAGGCCNAGCCCTTCATGATTTTATGTGTCACGCAAAGTCTAACTCGCTAGGCGAGCACGCGCCAACTCAAATCACTGTTGCTGCAGTTTTAAAGAGATTTAATATATATATATATATATATATATTTTTTTTACAGATGGTTTAAGGTTACCTACTGAGAAATATATACATATTATTGCCATGGGCCAGTGGATGTATTTTTATGAAGTTTTCATCACAACTTATTCCATTTTAGCAAGAATATTTTATTCTTTTCATAAATGTTTGGGATTTCTTTATTTCGTTGTGCCGTTTTTCAAGAGACTCAAGAAATTTCTATACATCTGAGATTTCAGTAGACGAGGGTTCTGAAATGTACGTAAATAAAGTACAACTTCTGACCTTATTAGACTTCATGTTGAGAGTATAATGAGAGCTGTACGTTATCTATGAATAATGCATTAAAAATATTTCACCTCTGCTTGTTTGAATAAAATATCACAGAGGATGATCAAAGATTGCGCAATCCACAGCAATCTACACTTAGTTGATGATGCCGTGCTCATGTGGCAAATGTATAGTTAAAGTAATAAATGATATTTCACATAAAAAGGAGTGATTTCTTCTTATTCTTCAATAATTAATCATTCAAAACCACGTTTTCTGATAATCCTGTACGCTGAATACCTGTCTCAAGTTACGCTGTACACGGCTTGGTGCTTACCCATTATTAGACAAAAGGTGTCGAATATGGTCTTACAGGATATCAGCTTATTCAAAAGAACCATGTCTGTTGCACTTGGTAAGAGAAGTCGTTCGATGTTCAAACAATTTTTTGGCGACAAGGGGATGTCAATTATATGCTTACGGGCATATTTTAATCACAAAGATGCTATCCATTGAGTGAAATTAATATTTTGTTGTAAAATCATGTTGATGTTATGTCAAATACGATTAAACACCAAATTTACATGACAAAATGACAGTTAATCACAAAATGTATTGCGTAATATTTTCAGGCAAAACCAATTGCTTTGAAATACTAGTGCTGATAAGTGCGACTATTTTGAGTAATGGATAATCTTGATAAAAATTTCCGCAATCGGATTACCGTCGTATATGCCCGGCTACGGTAACATGTTAGGGCGCTTACGAAAACTAACCTGGTAGAGTTAACTGGGTGACGAGGTTAACTTGATCACCATAGGTTTGCCAGGTAATTTACGAACTCTTCGAGTTATTTGATGACAGTGGAAAAGAAACTTTAAATTTGAATTTTATGCCTGATGATTATGATGACGAATATTAAAGTCTGTATTAGTGATGGCCCGATACTGAAAAAACCAGATATCGATGAAGGTACAGATAATTAGGATTTTACCTATCCGATACTTGTAAACCAATATTTTCATTATCATACTGTAAGCAGACATTTGTCACTAAGTGGATGAGAGAAGACTGCTGCCTGGAAAAGTTTTGTTTGCAATAAGCTAAAAAGACTTGCTGTTAAGTGAGATTTACTTTATGCCTAGTACATCAAAGCAGCAAAAAAAAAAAAAAATAGCTCAACATTATACAAAATTATAGCGCACTATAACATATTAAAAGACAGGAATTCAAGTACTGACTGAGTAGTACTTGTAGACAGGCACTACTCTGCAAGTACTTGACTTCCTGTCCTTTACAAAACTAGAAATCATTATGAAAACTAAGCTAACAATTTGTCATGATACTATGTAGGCTACATATGTGTAAGTCATTAAACTTCGAAAATGTCACAGTTAACATACCACTGTGTCTTATGTTTCAAATTATAAACAATCTGAGGAAAAAATACAAAGTTGTTAACAATGCTTTTTAGGATATTAAACTTAAGTTTTGATGTAAAAATTTTGATATCTAAACATTTTGTGATGAGGCGATTTCGTTTCTTGGTGCAAATTCCATTAGAAGTGCTAAATCACCTCTGAAGCAACAGAAACAGGGGGAATGCCCAGTTTCTTTTGGGCAAACAGTTTTAGATTCGGAAAAGATACATTTTCTCTCCAGAAGGTCAAAGGATCATCAAAAAGTGAAATACAGTAGTAGGCTCAGCCAAGCACTGAATCAGTTTTGGTGTGGGATGCATTTGACATCTGAATTATTTCAGCACATATCTGCTGCAATACTGATTCTTCAGTCAGTGGCCGAGGTGTTGGTGCTACTTTTTTTCTTCTTTGGTTACATCTGTTCCAAGCTGCTCATGTATCCATGCTGCAGCCTCGTGTGCTGACCCGGAATTCTTGCAAACCCTGGAGCAAAGTGTATTTATAATTTACTGTAGACCTATTTTATAATGTCACTGTTTAGTAATTTGTAGTTTTCAGTGAAACTATAGCTCCTCTGGTTTAATCATTCCAGTCTTCTTCCCATAAAGTTTAGCTTACGTGTAACTTAAGTTGCAGAAATTTTCCAAGCCTCCAATGATACTGTTTACTACAGTAGAATCATTAATAAACACGGAAGACTATTATATGACAAAATATATTCTTTAGAATACCAAATTATATGTTTCAACGTGTAATTTCCTTTCTGCAGACCCACCTAACATTTGGCAAGGAGTTCACTCAAGCTGTGGAATTGAAGCAAGTTGCTCAGCAAGATGCTGAGAAGGCAAGGTTTCTCGTGGAAAAGGTAAGGACCAGTCAGATATTTTGAACAATAATATTTCAATATATCATTTATGCCTTCAAAACAGTGATAACCATTAACTTTAAAATAAATAATTAACTGTCAAACGCAGGGATGGGTCTATTCGATTCCATGGTTCTTAACAATGCCAGTTCATGGGCAAGAACATACACCAAATTTTGATAGTCAGAAAAATATCCTGTTGAGGTATTTTTTGCGTATAACATTAACATTAATCTACAACTTCAGATTTTAAAGAAGTAGAGTTGTGCGAATGTGACTTTTTTTCCACAAAACGAGGATGAAAAATAATGTCAGTAGAGCTCAACTTTAACAAACGATTAACAAATTTCATAACATTTTAGCAAGTTATTCATTATAAAAAATTTGTTGCAAAAACAAACAAAAAAATGTTATATATGGAGTATGTACAACAGGGGGCCTTGCATACATTAAAATTTTTGTTTTGTGTAGTTATTACAGTTATACAATAATGAAAACAAAAAAATTATTTATGGGCAAAAATTTCCTTTGCCAGTGCACTAAATGAACATTCATTAAAAACCTGAAAATCTATTGAAATAGAAAATGTTTGTTTTGTTACAACTTTCGGTAACTAAATTTCTTACCTAAATGAAAGTGAAAGTTGTCATTTTTCATTTCGGTATACCGAATATTCACACAACCCTAAAAAAAAAAAAAAGGATTTTCGGAGCACTACAGTTTTAAAATTAATTTTTTACAAACATGAGTTGTAATCACAGTTCACACTGCCGATAATTTTTTTTTAATTTACTGATTCCCAAAATAAAATACATTGGAACCATGTTATAATGACAGTTGACAATGGCAAAATAAATTATTGCTTTAGCAAGTTATCGTTACAACAAAATTTACATTGCCAAATAATTTTTTTGTTATTGTACTTGCCCTTGTAGATCCTGTGTTTAACGAATGCCGTGAACTACTCGTATGCGACGACAAGTTATTACAAAAAATTGAGACATCTGACAGTGGCATAATGTAATGACTGGCAGGTGCGACCTTCCTCTCTCCTCCATTCTTCTTCCCCTCTTCCAAGTTTGTGGAAGAGGCGTGCAGGAGTTAGTTGCCTACCAAGCAGCGCGCTACTTCACTCATTGTCTCTCTCTCTCTCTCACACACACACAGCCTGGAGATCACTGAACTTCCCTCTCCCTACTTTGTTCTCTCTCCTTTTCTTTCAACTCCTGTCTCTCACCCCTCTGCATGCTCCTCCTCCTGTTTCATGCCTCTCTGACCGCTTCCTTTCTCCTCCCGTCTCTCTAACACGCTACACCACACTTTTCTCTCTCTCTCTCTCTCTCTCTTTCTTTCTCTCTTTCTCTCTCTCTCTCTCTCTCTCTCTCTCTCTCTCTCTCATTCTCATGCTCCTCACAAAGCGAACAGCAGATCAATACAATAATACACTTCCTCCAGTCCCATGTGTAGATATGGTAAATTTTCGTAACTGGAAGGGCTGCCACCAAGAACAGATGTTACTTTCCCATTGTTCCAACCCGCTGACAACACACGTATCTGTTCAAACGTAAACAAATGTAGCTTTATGGTAGGTTAGAAAAATATTTGGACTATCAGGAATAATATTTTGAAGGAAGTGAAAAATGTCAACATTGAAAAAGACATTTACAACAAATGAAAAACTTATTTTAACTTGTTATACTATAGAAAGTGTGAATTACCTTTATTTTTCCACTACTTTTATCGTGCAGAATTCACTGTCTTGTACACTTGTAATAACATCTCATAGATTGTACTTCACAATTGCATACATGCCCTAATGATATTTCTGCTCACCTCAGCAGTATAATTCACACAACAGTATGTTGGCTACTAAGGCTGGTTGCCATTCCAAATTTGTTTTATTTTTGTTATGACCACACATTATACCAGTTATGATTTTGTTTATTTTATTGGTGGTGTGGGGAACTCTAGTTTAACGCCTCTCCTGAGACATTGTTTTGCGGTTCTTCTTATGAGAGAGTGTTTCGATGATGCAGTGGAAAATTTTGTTTGTACAGAAATAAAATTCAATTTTAACTTCATTGAAAGAATATAATGCAATAAATGTGTGTCTGTTCGTGCCAATGCAGGAAATACTCAACACACAAATATTGATTCAATTTTTATATAATGAACTACACTAAAAGGGTGTATTTAGGCCACATACATTTGAAAACCTTGCATATGATTTTGAACTTTGTTGCAATGTCAAGTGTTTTTCTTTTATTAGCACACTTCGTAATTTAAACAGAGCTAAGGTTTACAAAAGCTGTAGCACATAAAGCTACTCTCACAATTTAAATCTGCGCAACATAAGATGCAAAAAAATGCACAAACCATCATAAACAATGTAACATTGTCTAGCAACTATTAGACGTAATCATGCTTTCCCATTTACATGCCTGGCGCATTGAGAAGCAGCAAGGGCCGATCTTCCTACCCCCACAACATAGAAGGAGCGGTAGGTAGATAGCATCTCACCGCCCCCCTACATTCCACAGTACGTACCATTCCCCTCTGCCCCCTCCTAGTCTGTATCCAACGTACCCTATCTTTCTTGTCCTCTACTAGCTCCACTTCCGATCGTACCTCTCCTCTTTGAACCCCTTCTGCCTTATACCTCACTATAACACCCGCACGCACCTCTTCCCACACTCCTCCGGCGCGAGTGACGCCACGCGACACACATTAACAAAGGCTGACTCAGGCATGGCAAATGGGTGGATGTCACTTGTGATGCGACGTGTTTAAATATTTTAAAAATACGAGTTTACAGATGTTTGTATTGCTATAGTGAAAGGTTTCATTAACAGACTTGCATTATAAACGAAATAAGTACCTTTCAAATGATAGGGCAAATGACGGTGCATTTAAAAACTATTGTAATGGTGGACATGACGCTATAGACCATACTCACAACACGGTTCCACTGTAATAAAATGTGGCGCCATGTCATGCTCACGCAAACTAGTGCAGTGGATTCTCGATTTCTTCCCATTATTTAAATTTTTCCCATTTATTTTGGTCCCTTCAGAACTCTCATATTAATAGTGTTAATTGTTGACTGCATTCAACAAGCGCCAATTGTTTGTTTTCCCGTAACATCCATTCAAAACAGACAGTACATTTACCATAGACTGCGCTCATCAATAGTTTTTTAACACTATGTGAATGCAAAACAACGTGGATAGTCGACAACTGGTACTATTGATTGTATTGTTTATACTGTATACCACAGAATTTTTTTGTGTCCTATCAACTATGCTCATTCTTCTTACATGTTAACTGTGCACATAGGTTAGGGACATTGAGATCTAATCATACAATCTCTAACACTGTATCAAATGATCTATGATATAATTGTAAACTGAATTTGGTATAAGGCTATAGGCACGTTTTTTTAACTTCATGATTATTATCGGAAACTATCAGTTGCGGGTTTGGTTAATATTGTAAGGGTTTGAAAACGGCTCGACAAGTATTGGTTGACAAAAATCATTGCAAATAAATAAGTTGTGGCAATTTTAACAAAGGAATTAAGTAGGGATGTGTTGAATAATAAAAAATATTGGTTCCGGTACCAATTCTACAATTTAAGTATCGGTTCCAGTATTCGGTTCCATTTTGAATACTTGCATTTTGCTTGCAACTTCATTCAACCAATGCAGGTAAAATTCATTAAATGTTTTATTTAACCTACCGAAGAATAGAACAATAACAAAGTGTGAAGATAAGATTTAATGTGTACAGATAAACTTGTATTAAATTTATTTAAGGTTAGTAAATATGTAACTTTTTTTTTTTATTAAGGTGGTGATTGTGATATGTTTGGAAAATACTTTAACTAAATAACTCGCAGTGGCACTAAAAGCCAAAACATTGTGGCGTGACTTTAACCTATGTTCATTAAAAGAATGTCGACAACTCCAGTGGGCGACCTGCTTCCTTTTTATTTTTGCTTCTTTTACCAGCTGGCTTCCTTTTTCGTTTTGCTTCTTTTACACAGTGACAGGGCGGCCCCCATCCTTTTTTTTCTTGCTTCTTTTATGCAGTGACCTGCTGGTTTTTTTTTTGCTGTGTTGGAATGCCACACCTCTAAAAAAAACGTTGCTTCTTCCCTTCTCCAGACCCCTTGACAAGGCTATTCTCTGCCTTACAGGGAAACAAAGAAGGCGTGGAGAAATGTATCGATCAGCTAGCAGTGTTGGTTACAGGGGCGGGCTAAGTGATAAAGACAGGGAAGGGAGAGGAGTGATGATGTAAGAGCGAGAAATGAGAGACTGTTCCAATACACTTCCCTCTAAACATTGCTCATCTCCAAACAGTTTACAACTACCACTCCTTAATTTTTTTTATTAATGTATGGCGCGAACCCCAGAATTTTTTTCCTTTATTTTTGGGGGAAAGGGAGCACCATACAGGAGGTAGTTATTTTTGTAAGGACAGAGTTTTGAAGTAAATTTATTGCTGTGTAGAAACGAGAACCGAACCGAGTAGTTGTTGTTAACCTAAAACCGGTTCAGAGTCAAACCTCAAGAACCGGTATAATTTGGAACCGAACCGACCCATCTCTAGAATTAAGCATTACTCGGCCGACAAAGGAACACTAGACAAAAATATTAAAATAAATAAAAATTAAATTTCACACAATTTGAAGAACTGTAATATTTTATTTAAAGTGGATATGTCATTAATTTACTTGAACAAATTGTTTTAATAATACATTTAGGCTGTTGGTTTAAACATACATGAATTTTGAGGTTTTGTAAGTTATTTCTCAGGTCTAAAATCCAAGTCCGCATTCATTGTTTTCCTGCATGCTTAATTTTTTTTGTTCCACTGAACAACAAATTTTCTAGAATCCACTGTAGTTCCAAGATCAATATACCACTATTATATGTTACTGTCAAGCCTCAATAGAATTGATTTCTCATTTTTCGATTTCAAAATCATAACAAAACCTTTTGTATGAAACCAGAAAAATAACAGTTGTCGCCTCGTCACTTACCCATAGTGGGATTTGCTGTTTGGAGGGCAAGGCCGAGGTACTTCCGTCCCTGGGCGACAGTGAAGCTGTAGTCGTTGCTTAAACTGGGTTTTTCCTGGTGCCTGAGTTGTTGGCTTTGGCCACGTCAATAATTGTGCGTTGAGCTTTGGGTGGCGCGCAGGTGAGCGATGGGCGAGTGAGTGCCCTGGTTGGAATGTAAGCTGGTGTGACGTTAAGGGCCCTGACTACCCTGGTAACATTAGCTGGCCGGACGAAGGTAGGTGTCTTCTTTGGCAGCGTAGGTGGCAGCGGAGATACTGCGCGTGGTACGTGCCAGAGGAGGTTATAAGTGGAGCTTGCTGAGCTGGTGGTAGACCCTCTTTGACATGCAGCCTCCTCTTTGTTCCAGTAGTATACCTGGTTGCCAACTGGGCTGCTTTGCCCTGCCCAGCCCTATAATGAGGCATAAGGTGGTGGGGGTAACCAATTAGGTTGATAGTCGGTGGGCAGTAAGGGGTAAACACAGCCTGATGGAATGAGGTATGCGGAGGTGAGGTGGAGAGGCCTGTACTACTGGTCTTCAACCCAGAGACTTGACGCGCGGAACGTTGTGATCTGACCCAAGTTCCAAGCTAGAGGTTACGTAGACGGCAAAGGGTGTCCACTCCTGTGGCTCCCTGACGCGTGGAACATCAATATCTGACCCGGGTGTCACGAAGAGCAGGACTCCTGTTGGGAGTTGGGCTATCGCTTCCAAGCAAGAAACCAGGCTCACGGAACGTCTCGATCTGACCCAGGCACTTACTGGAAGGTCGGTAGTCCAAGAGACATCTGCTCTAATGAGGCCCAGGAAGGCAAGCTTCCTAAGCTGCACTTCGAGACAGCTATCAATAGGAAAGACAAGGAGAAAGGTGTTTGCTCGTGGCTAACCCTAGAAGAGTCTTACTATGACAGGTGACAAACTGGAAAGAGAGAGGACAAGGTTGTAGGAATACAGAGTGCTGGAGAGACAACTCGACCAAGTCCGATTTATGCCTGTGTTATTGATTGCTCAATTAAAAATCACAAACCAGCCTGTACCCTGACTGAGGCCTGGTCCTAAGTTGCCAACTGGTATAGTTACCTATGTCTCGGAAGACACGGGGGGGCGACCCCAAGACGGTACTTGCACATGTGACAGCTGAGAGTAAGCTACAAGGTAGGTGGAAGCACAGAGGGGCTTCGGTATGCTGACGGGCAGCGAGGCAGTGTCATGGAGAGCAGAGCTCTATACTGAACAGCATAAGACTGATGCGACTTGAAAAAGTTGGTAGTTCTTAGGGTATCGAGACGTGAAGTCTGGTTGCTTTCGGGCAGCGTGACACCGGGCAAGTGGACTGACGTGAGACAGCCTCGAACTGAGGTCCTATTTATACTCGGCCCACATGGCCAGCGCGGGGGTTGCGGGATGCGGAGAGAAGAGAGTAACTGAGAGCGGCGGAGACTTTCCCTCACGTGCCAGGTGCTGGAGGGGTAAGCGGCTGAGACTTTTCCTCACGCGCCAGGCGCTGGAGGGGTAAACGGCGACGTGATGCGAAGTGGGTTGCTGCGTAGCAGGTGGTAAACCACCCTGGCTTGAAAGGGGCCCTGTGGCAAGGCTAGATGATTGAATGATGTTGCTCGAGGTGCATCACCATTATTGTTTTTATGAACACCAGTCAAAATGTGGTAATACACGCTGAATACAGCCTATTTGTGTAAGAAATTCCAACCATTGCTATCATTAGAAGTCTACATAAATTTTTCTATGTTGTCAAATGGTCAAGGAATGGTTGTTCATATTGTTCATTCCAGTAGCAAAAATATTGCTTGTTTGGAATCATATTACAGGTGATTCTACGACAATAACTACACATTTCATAATTATTGTAGGATTGTTTATCTAGAGGTTTTTCCAAAATCAACATCAAACTTGAAGCATGTCAAAACACAGCATCTGGAAAGATTAAACATGGGATTGAAGCAAAACATGCCATGTAAAACATACATAACCTAAACTAAATGTTAAATAAGTGTACAACCATCTCTAAGTACTTAGTATTCCAATGCTTAAACATTGTATTACTTTTTACATTTCAGAAGAACCAGCACCAACAAATTATAGGAATGAAATAAAAAAATCTGAACCAGTTTTTATTATTATTTTATCTATCCTTAATACAAAGGAATGTAAAAGTAACAATGCTTCTTGAAAATATTTTGGGGTAAAACATGTGTCTTAGAATTAAGTAAATATTATAAATGTTAGCATAAAGAGTTTTTATTTATGGGTGTGATTTTCATTGTGAAATGTTGAAAGAAAACTTTGTGGCTACCTTGTTTACCTGAATGTTTATGAGATATTGTTTAGTAATTTGTGTTAATTGAAACGCACAGTAGAACTTTACTAAAACGACCCCTCACGGTTTTCAAAAATAAGGTCGGAATGGGGTTATTCCATGTCAAATCAACGAGGCTTACAACAAAATATCTGGATGCCTTGGGTATGTGAAAGATGGAGAAGGTCCATGAGGGGCCAGAAAAGAAACCTTCACTTCTTGTTTATCTTCGTTGGTATTGATCACACATGCAAGCCACCACTGGTCATTGCACTGCAGAATTTCTGTACAATTCCTGGTTTTCCCGGTTGCAGACACCCGGAAACAGTGCAGAAAATTAGGAAAAAAACATAAATACCTGGTTATACTGTACATAAAAATTTATTTTAATAGGCAGATGTCTGCTGAAAACAATTATACCTGAGAGGCTTATAATTAGCCTCTCCTTGTCACCCAAAATAAATTTAAAACATCAAGCTGCACAAGGCTTTACCAAGCATTGTAAGTCCATGTTCAGTTGTCTATGGCATAAGATCAACATGATTTTTGCATGGAATATTTATTTAATTCAATAGTCTGACATCTCCCGAATAAAAGGATACCACATATGGGTATCTGCAATCTCACTTGTCCACAATCAATTACAAAAATAGTAACACTGAACACAGCCTACCTTTTTGTGATGAGAATTCAATATTTGGTTGTCTCTTACAAAAAAAATATTGAGGACATTTCAACAAAATATTAATTTATATTAATAAACAGGCATCTTCTGAATAAAGTGATGCCACAGGAGGATAATTGCGATCTCCTTTGTCGCCAATCAGTTACAAAAACGTTAACATTGGACATGACCTACAGTTTCTGAATGAAAATTCAATGTATGATAGACTCTTTCTAACAGTATTTCAAGAAAACCTTAATTTGTATTAATAAACAAATGTCTTCAGAATAAAGTGATACCAGAGAAGGGTATCTGCAATCTCCTTTGTCACCACGCGATTACAGAAATGTTAACAGTGGACACTGCTTGCATTTTCTGGGCAAAAAATTCAATGTTAGGTGGCTTAATGTTGAAAAATCTTAGGATTTTTCAACTGAATTTTAGTTTATATTAATACACGGACGTCTTCCAAATAAAATGATGCCACAGAAGTGTATCTGCAACCTTCCTTGTTGCCATACAATTACAAAAACTGTATCATTGGACGCTACATATTTTTTGCACCATATTTACAAATGAAACCAAAGCTTCATTGCTTATACTGACTGTATAAATGCACTTAATGTCACTTCTATCTGTTATGTCTGATGAACTTCATGGGAATAACCCAGTAAAATGGTGATCAATGAGGTTAGGGGGAGAGATGGCTGGAAGCAAGAACGTAGCTGGCTGTCGTCAAGTGTGATGGACTGACAAGAGAGGTGGAGGCCACCATGGGAGGAAAACTTGTTGTGGTTGTCAAGTCCAGAGTTGTATTTATGATTCATTTTGTAAGCTTCTGTGTGGCTGATGGCATGTCCAAAAAAACTAAACGTAATAAGTTGTCAACAACCAGTAGTCAAAACTCCATAATAACCAAGCAAAGTGAGAGCACAATGGCAGGGTAAACACTGAAGGTAGTTTCATCGCGTGGAGTTAATAGGTATTGGATAGCTAAACCAGCTCATAGAGATCTCACCAAGAGAAACGCAACGCACATGAAACAAAATAAAGTGCAACAAAGTTATTTTTCAGCAGATTTCCATAAAAAAAATTTTTATAACTCCTCAAAAACGAGGCAATACAGAAAGATGATCACTTTTAACATCATCAATATAGAAAAGTTCTACTGTACATCTAATAAAAAAAATGACCAACACTTGCTACTACCCAAGCAAAAACATTGACCTCAAAATTTTTGGTATGTGGTAATGACAGCCATCGGTTTTTGGAGGTGGCAATTGGAGTAAAACAGTATTGTCTTAAATTCAGGTAATAAGGTATGTGTAACTTTGTCTTCAGTTATTATGTACTATAATTGAAATGTGAAATGGTGTTTGTGTAGGCAGAGCAGCAGAAGAAAGCAGCCGTTATTTCTGCAGAAGGAGATGCTCAAGCAGCCATCCTGCTGGCCAAGTCCTTTGGGGATGCTGGGGAGGGCTTGGTAGAACTGAGGAGAATTGAAGCTGCAGAAGACATAGCATACCAGCTGTCTCGCTCTCGCCAGGTTGCTTATCTCCCCCCTGGACAGAACATCTTACTGAACCTTCCCACGCAGTAGGCTAGTTCTTCACGGGAACTTTCTCAGGGCAATCATCTGTGATGTATCACAGAAGTTAGTACACGCCACAGCTGGCAGTGCTCTGGTTGTTACCTCAAGCATGTGTACAAACTATAATTACGAAGTTTGCAAAGCATTGGTTTCTGCAGCTTGCTGAATGAAATTGTCCTTGTACAATAAAAAATACAATACATTTTATAATGAAAATCATTTTTATTTCTGTAGCAGTAATAAAGTGATACCTGAAATTTGTTTGAATTTCATTTCATGATGTGTAAATGTATAGGTAATGTTCATTCGGTTAAGCTTTAATTTTTCAATTAGTTCATAAAAAATACCACTTGGTTGTAGTTATAGTGTACAAATTCATAAAATTAAATTATTTAATTTAAATTTGAGAATGTACTTAACATATGATATTCCGTATTTAATGCAAAAGTTCCTTCGAAAAGTTATAGTGGCTGTTATACTAAACTGATGCAAGGGCAGACAAAAATATTGATCTTTACCATTTACCATTATTCCACCTGCATTGCCCTGTTGGCGACATAATTCTTCATAAAATATTTCAACCAAACAATTTATTAATCTAAATTTAAAACCAAATGTCATTGGAGTATGGCAGTAGCCTGAAAGCTCCTCCCAATTTATACTCAGGATAGGGTGGCCATTTCTTCAAGCAGAAAATATTCCCAGACTTTTCATGTTTTTAGGACTTTATTTTGTTTATAAACAAAATTAAATAATTTTTGGAAAAAAAAAATTGTAAACAGAAGTAACTTAACACAAAGGCATGAATTCAAAAATTCCCTCTTGCAAAAGATAAGAAGAAAATTGCAACAAAACTCAAGTTTCTGAATAATGTAAAACAATTCCTACTTTTTACATACTTCTTGAATCAGCTCACATGGTGACTAGGAAATCTTATTCTGAAACGTGCATAATGTTTAGCATATCCTACTATTATAAATTGCGAAAGACTGTGTGTATGTTTGTTACCACTCAGCTCCATAACAGCTGAACGGATTTGGTATGTAGGTACTTTAGGTCCTGGAATAGGACATAGGATACTTTTTATCCCGGAAAATTGTACGGTTTCTGTGGAATAACAACAAAACGTAATTCTGCAACGACTGGGAACGTGACCAAAATATTTTTTTCCTCTGGTGTCAGAGTTTATCAGGCCGCCCAAGGACCTCTGAAATGGCTTAACGACTGCTATAAATCGATAACAACCGGGACCGAATATTTAACGTGCCCTCCGAAGCCTGGAAGCGCTCAGATGTTATGCCACTAAACGGTCACCCATTCAAATGTGTACCACTGGGAACGTTGCTTAACTTTGGTGATTGATTAAGATCTCTCAGCCGAGTGCAAACAGTAGTACCTAGGTACACTATTTCTAAAGCTACAATTTTATGAAACTCGCGTTTTGATTTTCATACATCGATGCTGGAAAGCGGAAATGTGGTAACTACGCGATAGTTGCACAGATACACTCCAAAAACAATAACCTATTTTTTGGCTATCGGGCAACAAACCTTTCCTTTCTATTGAGTAGCCGTAATCAGTTCAAAACAGGCCAACATAGTATAATTTTGTTTTCACATAAATTAATTGTCTTTTCCCAATTTATTTATTAGTGTATCACTCAATTGTACCCGGGCTGCTAGTAACAAATACATTTACTGTACAACATTACATTGCTGTCACCAGTTCTACATCTCAAGTCATAAAATTATTCACAACAAAACTAAACACCATTTTAAAATGATAAATCTTAGACATTTACAAATTGCATTGATGTCATGAACTTCCTTTTTCATTTCTTCAACCATTTCCAGTTCCTACTTTTGTAGCTTAATGTTAGCAACTTTAATATTTACTATTTGTGTATGAAATATTTCCAGGTTGAGTGGCCACCCTTGTACTTGGTGCTTCCTGGTCATATACCTATTAACAGTTATCACCACTTGTTCTAATCTTAAAATCTTTGCATGAACTATGGTCCTGTTAAGTTTCAATGCATGTAACAGAGTTCAAAAAATACAGGATGCGTAGTAAATTTTGGTTATACAGTAGAACCTGCTTATAAGGTTCCCGTTTAAAGGGTTTTCCCGTCTATAATGCAGGATTTTTCTGGTCCCGAATGTTTCTCCATAAGAACAAAAACATTCTTGGAAATAATGTTTTCATTTTCCCGTGAATAATGCAAACTGTTTCTATTTCAGTAATTTATTTCTGGTCACCAAACCATTTCACATAACTTCAATTCGCAACTGAAAGTATTTCATTACATATTCACACGTTTTGTTTACGTCAGTCGAGTATTTTCTTTATTCGTAAATGCCATAGAGTAACCACCATCAAGTGGTTACACTTCTGGCTAGGCACTGTAGTGCAGTGTGCACAATTTAGTACATCTGGAATAACTACAGATGTCGTGAGCTGTCACATTTGCACACACGAATATGGTGCACTTTACTGGTATGCATTCATCAATGGAAACATACCCATTGTTTATTTTTTTATGGGAATGTAAATGGATTAAAGAGTTTAATATTATGGGTGTGCAAAGCTTCGCATTTTCGAAGGCGAATCGAAGACTTGTAACTTCAATTTCATCTGCCGGCCCTTTGAAAGTTTTCCCGTGGAAGGAAGCATGCTGGGACTGGGAAAGGAAAACCCCAATGGATGAGATGCTCAACTTACACTGTTTTTCAAACACAGTTTGTAGTTTTAATCCCAAGTTTCACCCTGCTGAGATAATCTACCAGTTTGACATTGACGAGGGTCAGTCCAGCAGCAAGGGGGGAAAGTGAATGTTTTTACAGCAGTGCTTTCCTTTGTCTCTTTCTTTCTCCCTCTATCTTTTGCTAGGCGAACAAGATGACATGCTTGACACACACTAGTGGAAGACTGTTTAATAGGAGGGTGACCGACCAAAACATAACACAAATACAGTGTGGATTTTCTGTTTTGAAAAATTCATGTTTCTTTGCCTTTCTAATTTTGGCATGTGCATTGATGTCATAACAGTAAACACATTAAAACGTGCAGGAGTTGGGCTGATTTATGTACCACAGCTGATGCGTCTTTTTGGAACAACTGCAGACTTTCCTTGTAAGCTCCGAGGCCCTAACGCCACCACCATCCAGCAAGTTTACTATCTAGCCTCAAGGGTCCCTGGAGGCAGAAAGGGAAGAGGCCAAATGTTGATAACCACCCATTGAAATCACTGTGCCGTGTTCGTACCAAATGGGACTGGATATATGGAGTAGGGTAGTTTTTACAAAATTTATAGGTGTATAAATGTATAATGATTACTTTCTTGCAGATTTTGATATTTCAGACTTTTTCAGCAGTGCAAGATTAGGATATGTTTTATTCCATTGCTCAGTGTCTAGTAGGCATATTTTTTTTTTTTTTTTTTTTTGCAGTTACAGTACAGTGAAACCTCTGTTGCATTCCTGTCTGTCGTTTTCCGGTATCAGTAAATTTTTTTTTGGATGGTACCAACAAATATCCTATATAAACAATGTTAAAGAAAACCCGCATGCTACGCCCTTAAATCATTCATTTACCCGCATCCATCGATCAGATATTCTGTCCGAAAACCAAAATATATTCGGAACAATTGTTTATCTGTGAAAAAACTATCTTAATGCTGGTACTACCAAAATTCAGTAGCGCCAAGAGCAAGTAAACAGACACGCCCTAACCTCAAATGCCAGTGTACACAACTAGTTGTGAAACGTTGCAATTGTTATTTTTGATCATTCAATCGCTATTTGTTTTTAAATTATTCACGTCGAAAAACAGGTAAAACATAATAATTGCAGGCATTTCTTTGTTCTAAGTCAGCAAATAGATACCCTATTCACACAAATAAAACAAGTATGTATAATGATTGTGGTACGGTCCAAAACCAGACATTAATAATGGGCAGAACGGATTTGAACTTTACTCTACTTCCACGATGCAAACGTAATAATTTTTAGGTCAGTATGGTAAATAACCATGTAAATTACAAGCATTAAGGGAGAACAGTATGTTTTCACAGATTAATTCTGTTAAGATAAAATTACGCTAGTAACTTTCTTTAAGAGTAATGCAGTGATATCAACTGTCACACAAGATGGCAGTGTTGTTTAATTTGGCGAAATTTAAAAACATTTAGCGGGCAACGGAATTTTTAGCAAAGTAAATTATAATTTCAAAAAATCATTGTTTTTAATAAAGTTTGTTTGATTTTTGCCACTTTTTTTACATTTGGCAAAAATTTTGTAAATTTTATGTAAACATTCGGCAGATTTTCGAAATTAAGTGCATTTCAAAATTTTATAATACAATACTTATATTGAATGATTGAGATATGTTTTTTCATCCAGTATTTAAGATATTCCCACTGTTCATTACAGGCAATCAACTCAGTATACCCAAGGATGAAAATAATATTTTTTTTTTGAGGTTAGGTTTTACTTTTTGATAAGAGTGGCTCACATGCTGAGTTTTTTTTTTCAGTAGGTGCCATGAAAAACGAATAATAGAGGTTTCACTGTACAAATAAGTTGAATACACTTGAAAACTGTAACCTACTATAAATTAATATATATATTTTTTTTTTATCCTTCGACGTCAATTTTTTTTAAAATCCCTTTGCATGACGCAAGCTTCGCTTCGACTTTGCATTTAAAAAACTACCTTCGCACATGCCTAGTTAATATTTACAAAGTGAAAATTAATTTGTCCTTAAAACAGTTTTAGTGAAATATTAAAATGAGTGCCTAAACATAATCAGGCATGTGGACAGTAATCCCGGTAGAACACGCACAGCAATTGCTCAGAATTTGGAAATCCCAGTGACTACTCTGAACCGAATTATTGTTGCGTTGCAACCATGAGAAAAGTTGTGTGTTAATATGGCGCATAATTTTATATCTTTTGTTGTCCAAGATTCTTGCATTTTTGTTTTTCCCTCTGATAGTATTTTCCTACTTATAGTGTCATTTTCTTGTGGACCCCTGAGAACCTTATAAGAGGATTCCACTTTATAATGTATTCACAGTAACTTCAAGATTTTCTGAAGCCCTGCTAAAGATCTACTTTCAGGGAGCCGATTATGTATCCTTCTGCAGTATGTAAACAAAACATTGCCATGCGACACCTGTCAAACATTTTGTAAACAAAAACAGAGCCATGTGGGAACTGTCAAATAATATGCTAACAGTGTCCATGTGGGAACTACCAAAATTTATTTTTGAAGAGAAACAATGCCATGTAATCTTAACTGTCATATACTTTAATAACATTCTCCAAATGTCTAAAAAATGCTAATCAATTTAGCAAAATATTGTAATACATACAAAAAGGTACATTGAAGTACATATTGGAACTGTTGATTATATAATTTAATTAAAGTTTACTTATTATAGTAAGATTTATTTACATATTTGGTGTAAGGAAAAAGTTAAATTTTACATAATAAACTTTTGGAAGTAGCACTCAGGTTAACGAATTCACTGTGATAAATGGTACCATATTTTATCGCATATAAAGTCGCACATTTTATTTAAAAAAATTTTTATTGAAAACTCAGGGTGCGACTTATAAGTGAGAAAAATTCCTCCAGCCACACACTAACGTTTCATTGACTACGAATTCACGGCCCGCGGCTCAATTTCCAAACTCTTCAGCGAACAAAATCACTTTCATTTTGAAACCTGCAGCGTAGGTACAGCGCTTTTCCATCAAGAAACTGTCGCACTCCTTCACTGCAACAACACTACGTGCGGCGCAAAGACGTGTAAGTCACTGCTAACATTTGGTACTCAAGAACCAACGCTAATGTCCTGCTATCTCTTACGCTCCTCAAAAAGCTTTCGAAAATAATCGATTACCAGTTATTGACCAAAAATCGATTCCTTTCATTCTTTTAAAATATTTTTTTCTGTTAAGGATTGCAAAGGGAATTACGTAAAGGAAATATTCAAATGCCTTTCTATATTTTGCAAGTTCATTTAAAACTAACAAAGATAAACTCCAGAAATAACAATGCTAATACTAAAATTACATCTTAACCTAGAATCCCACGAACTATTTCTTTTCAGCTATAACCAACATGTCCCTTCAAAATCCGTTGTTAATTTGTACGGACTTTTAACAAATTATTATAATTTATTGAAAAAATATACTTAAAACCACCAATTTATGTAGTGCTTCAGTACTAAAAGAAAGACAAAACCTTTTTCCATATACACTTTTTTTATAACCAATTGAACATGCGACTCCTAGGGTGATTTTTCAAAGGTTCTTTTCAAAAGTATCGAAGATACCGTGAATGGTTTATAACTATAATTTGTTACAGCGCAGTTCCCATTATATAATATATATATTATATAGGATATATATAATATATATATTATACTGTGACACTGATTTGGTAGCGTTGAAAGTTTTATTTTATAAATGATTGTTGATTACCCACACATTTTTTTCCGGCACACTTGGCTGGAGAGTGGTTGAAAAGTGATACCAAGACAGTGTACAGGCACAATTTTCATAATGCACAGTGCGAGAGTTGAGAAAGCGGATGGGACATGCTTCCAACCCAGACACATGATACCCCCTACAGAATCCCTTCACCATCTGATCAGCCACAAGAGGGAGGGTGCTAGTGAGTGAAGAGATATTTGGGCAGCGAGGTCTGAGAGCCGATGAGGGTGAATATGGTGCAGCGGGGGAAACGGGAGATCCTGCAGACCAGTGGCATTCTCTGCACGATTCCCACTTGCAAAAATCCAGAGTTAACCCAGTTTGTGTTGATGGGAGGCGAACAGTCTTAACGGCTCAGTTACTTTGGCCCCTGGAGGGTGTAAGGATGCTACCATGAAATCTCACCTACCATGCAAGGAGGATGAACACAAGGTCACACTAATTGTGTTCAATACAGAGCAGCCAAAACTTCTCTCTAAATAGCAATGGACATAATTTGTGATTTGCACAGTTTTGAAGCATTTATATTAAATAGCCCAGTTTTTTTTCTCCAGAACAACGGCAATGAAAATTGTGATTCCTGCTCTGTAAAACAAACATTTATAGTGACAAGGGGGCAGTCAAACAAGCACTTTTATGGTTTCACTTTCCCACACCCACCCGAAATCTTATATTTAATTCATGTAATTTTGAAAACTAGAGGTTGGGTGTGGGTCAAAATCCAAATTATTTATTAGGATCACCTCACTAAAACATATTTTCACAAGTGGTATCAGTGAGAATCTACTGTATATAAGTTTTGTGGGAGGGGGAAACAGTCCACTTTTGGTTGTGACATGAATTCAAGTAATAAAACACATTAACACTTGCTGCAATATTTTATTAATACCCATTCACATCCATTTTAAGAAGAGCATTATTCACAGCTAAGATACTTGTGCTAGTTCCAGTTGCACTTTCTTCCAGTATGCAAGAGGTCCATGCTCTGGGCGATACTTCACGTTACACCCATCACTGGCCAGTCGACCATCATCTCGCAGCTTCTCATACTCCTCTTTTTCATACTTGGTGAATCCCCACTTCTTCGAAACATATATCTGCAACACACAATGACTACTCTCAGTACTATGCAAGATCCATAACTCTAGTAGCATCCACGTTTCGTACTGCCAAAATTGAAACACAGCTAGAACTATGGCTACAGGGAGAATGCCAATACCCATAGCAGTGTAACACCACCTTTCAGCAGCATTCCTAGTTCCAGCAGAAAAAATTATACCACAATTCTGGAACTATTTTTTTACTTATTCAGAAAATTTTATTTTAATTTCACAGGACATATACAGTAAACTCCTGATTTACCGGGAGAGGCTTAATTGCGGAGCCACCAGTTCAAAGTCAAATATTGAACAGCTGCTGCCAGTCGCACACCACTATTTTTTATCATGTGCACGCTCTTAATTACCAAGGCTGCAATCAAGTGATTTGGTACTGATTTGATTTTAATATCAAAAGTGTTTGGGTCCTATATTTACACACATTTTTAACAGTGAATATATGTGAAACTTGGAAGTATTAGGACTTTGTGGAAATGGACAGCACATTTTCATTCATAATCCACATTAACATAAATATTATTTGCAGCAAAAATGATTTCACCGCAAACAATGTGCGTGGTTTTATTAAATAAATCACAATATTTTTTTTCTTTTTTGCTGAAGTGGGAGGGGAGTGTGGACCAAAAAAAAAATTGCAAGCCGGCTTCAGAAAGGCTTGGTGATTGCAGGCCGAATCCAAATTATTAGCAAGCAGAATCGCTTCACACGGAAATATGTTAGGTTAAAATATTTATAGAGCTCAGCGGAAATTTAAAACTCAGAGAATTTGTTTGAATATTTGCATGGAGGCGTGGTTTCCGAAGTGAACTGCGCGCACTGGCCAACCGATGGCAGCAGTCACCTATTTTGCTGCTGTGTCTCAAAAGTATAACTATCATGTCCTTTCTAAAAGTAAATTTTTCACACATCAGCCAATACAGGATTTTGTGTATAATGATATTTATGATGTTGCCACACACTGGCTGTCAAAAAATTGAATTCTTATATAAATATATTATTTGTTTACATAACCTGCATGTACAGTATGTAGGCCTAAGAAACATCCCCACCAAATTGCTTTAACCATGAACCCTTAGCCAGTCATTACCCCAGAAAATAGAGAGTTTACTGTATTTCAAAAAATGGACATTTTTTTGATTCACCACAGGTGTCTGTTATTGGGAAGCTTCATTGTATATCAATAATTAATATTTTATTACAAAACTATGCACAAGTAAATAGCAGGTGTTGCTATCTTACATTACGAGTAACAAAAACAATTGTTAGAACTAGACCTAATTAACAGTTTTGATTCAAATTTTTACAGCATACTTCCACAGCAATGTTTGTCACTTGATGTAAGTTACACAAAAATTTGTCTAGCCACACTGTTTTAAAGCACATAACACTAATGTTTGCGAAGGCCTACTGCTTTGGTTCAAAGAAAAAAACACTTCACTTATAAAATTTTAATGCCAGCACTAATATGAACGTAACTTCGCCATAATACGAAGGAGGGAAAAAAAACCTAGCTGATGACAATGTGTTTCATAAAACTACATTCACACATGTAATGCAGAATTGAATTTTGGGCCAAATTACTTACCTTGAATAGTTGTGGAAGCTAGAACTTGCTTTTTGATATATAAACTCATACAAATTAAAAATTAAACTGTTTGGACAGACATTGTTTTAATGTATCCCTAACATTCTTGGCTGGCACGGAATGTTTCATGTGCAATATAAAATATTTTCATAGCACTGTTCAAAACAAGTGACATGTGGTGACTTATTGACTCAAAGTGGAAATCTCGTAAATAATAAATCGCACACTTCAAGTTTCTTTGAATTTATTAAGGTTCAAATTTTCCAGGCCGGCATATTATGTGAAATTCATGACTTTCTGGATCAGAAACTATGTTGAGATTATAAGCAATAACAAACAATACCATTTTACTCAGAACACCTTATAAAATACTTTATTTTAGGAGTTACAAACTGGCTCTTAAATCACGTTGGCCGTGAGTGAATTGCTGTACAAGCAAGGAACCATATAACATGAACATTGCATCAGCCATGTGAGTGAATTATGAAAATAAATGTGTAGTTACAATCACAACAAATTTTATTCTTATTTGCATACAAAAAATAACCAGAATGGCAGATGACAATTTTTTTTTTTAACTTTATGACTAGTGAGACGTTATAACATGGAGATACTTCTTGTAATTCGCTGCCAACTTACCTGTAAATTAAAATATATGCAGCTAAGGAAGTGATTTTTTTTTTCAAAGGTTGATTTCAAGTATGTTCACTTTGTTGTGAACTACCTATACAGATAAGCGCAGTAGTTTCACAAGAAAACTTGGTTTGCAGCTGTAAAGCGTGGCACCATCAATAGAAAAACATGTGACTCCCCGGCAAATCAAAGTACTTGTGTAAACCAAAATGGCCACAAAAACGAATACAAACAAACCAAATACTCTATTCCTATTGCCTACATGGACACGGAAGAGTTGAAAGATGCCCAACTTTCTTATGTGTATCCATACGTTATCTGCGTCCACATGCGTCTCATTGTAGATTGAAACAGGGTGTGTTACATGCTCCGCTTCCGTGACCCGTATCCACGTCATTGTAGAATGAGTCTTATCACTGCTCTGCAGGGCAGTACGAGTCTGGTTTGCCCCCCCNACATGCCGGACAAAAGGGGGAAGCAATTACCTAGCAACCAACATGGTGACCTTGCATCCTCCCTCCCACCCCTCTTTCTGTCACCTTTCTTCCTCCCCTTACTTGCATTTGAAAGAGGGAACGGTGTCAAAAAAAAGCCATCCACTCCACGTTTGCTGGCAATTGTAGAAATTTCAAGATTATCCGTTGCTCAAAATAGTTGCATCTATCATCAAAATGTTAGGCACTACATTTTAACAAAGAATTATTATTTGCACAGGTTTTCTTGTGTGATTAAAGGTTGTTTTTCCCCATAAAATTGTTGTTTAATTGTATTTGGCGTAAAATCGACATAATTTTAAAACAAAACATTAATTAAATTTAATGAACAGCATCTTTGCGAATAAAACAATATGCCCAGAAGCATATACTCCCCTTGTCGCCAAAAATTGTTTCAATATCAAATTACTTTTATTACCAAGTATAAAGTTCATTTTCAGCCCTGCAGTGAACAGAACTGATCTTGAAGCATTGAAGGGAACCTGTCCACAAAATGTTTTACAAATAAAAATGAAGCACTTTCAATATTCTTTAAATCAGCTACTTCTGGATGCTTCAATACATCATTATCCAAGGGGTACTTGAGAACTCTGTACTCACAATATAAATTCCAAAAATTTCTCATTGATGCATAGAACTTTATTTATCTGCAGGTTTCCTTTAATCCACTAATTTGACTGCACTACTACCAACCATGAGATCATTATCAGCTTTCTGGTTTGCAGGAACATTGTATTTGATGTCAAGAACAAACACTGCCCTAATTACTGAAGGTTTCACAAATTTAAAAAGAAATTACTTCAGAACATCAAGTAGCATGTTCCCCAGAACATGTATATGTGAAACTTTTAAATGCAGTGACCTTTTCAAAAACTGGTATGACATGCAACAGAAAACAGCAAATGGCTTTGTTTATATCTGCAGTCGGAAACATAAACACTTGCTCCTATTGTGACAACACTTGCAGAGTCTTTTCAGTTGTACAGACAGGTGTTGTTTTTGTTCTTTTGAAAGAGGACTCTTCTGAAACTGATGTTCTCTTTAAGTTGCCGCCTAATTTAGGTTTAAGATGTTCAGACAGTTCCTCCCGAGATGATTTACTGAGGCAAATTGCTGAACTTGTACTTGCAGAAGAAGGCTTGCCAGCAGACTTGGATGGCAATTTCGAACTATCTTAACAAAGTGGCAAGTAACTGCAGTTTGGTTTCCACTTCTTCCTTATAAAGTTTTACTAATGGTAGCCACAAATACATTAGTCTACTATAGCAAACACCAAGAAAAAGCCATTGAGTGCACACATGCTTCAAGATTTTTTTTGTTTCGTCATCATACAGCATTTGAAGTTCTCCAAGCCTAACTTTCTGTTTTGCACTCTTCTCAAGGTAGTAGAAAATGTCCACAAGAATTTTGTCTACATTTATACAAAATAAGAGGTGAGCCGATATGGTTTTTGAGCCTTTTCCGATATTGCCGACACCAATACCGATACTGCCTTGACAAGGAAAAATATCATCATTGCAAGTTTCAAAAAATAAAAACTTAATTTTTAAACATTTACCTACATAAAATTCTAATTTTCTTTGTTTTTATTGTTTTAGCGATAGCCTAACTATTACGATAAATATAAATCTACGAACCACTATTAAGCTTAAGCATATTTATAAGACAATCTCCAAAAGCATGTCATTAAGCAATGAAACTCTTAAAAAAAACATAACACTTCAAATGGTGCGTACATTCAATGTGCCGTTTTAAGTTTGTGGTACTATAGGACCTCAATGATGTACAGCCTCTTGAAACAAAACATTTGCAAATATTGTAAACAGATTTGAATTCTTGCGTGTTGCTTAGGGTACAAAGAAATTCCACAAATCACTTTTTCTTCCAGTCATATAATTTGTTTATTGCTGGCACATGTAAATAATTTCACCACGTTCAAACCCTAACCTAACACCGTCATGTTACTACAGCAACAGCAAACAAACCAACAAAACAAACAAAAAATAGGCAAACTGTCAGAATGGCACAGCTAGGCGGCAGTAATGTGCAGCATATAACCAAGATTACATAAGTTTTTTTTATGTGTCGCCGTGTTCGCGGTTTGTCGTGAAACAATTAAGACAAAATATTTTTGGAGGCAATCGTAAATATTAATTATTGTTAATATTATATATGTGTTAGGCTGATTAAATGTTAAGTTTTGTTCATGCTACAAGCTTGCCTACATAGATAAAATTCAGTAAACGCAAATGGTGGCTACTATTGTTTTATTGTATACGTGTTTCGTAAACAATCATGCAAAACGTGCCTAATTTTGCTTTGAAAATAAACACAGCCAGTTGGGTACTTTAGTAAAAACCAATTTAAAAATAGTGATTATTTTAATAAAACCAAATAGTGAGCAAAGCACTTCAATTATGGCAAGTTGAAAACAGCATCATCTTAGATTCTTAGGGCAAAATATTGATTATAATATCTGTGATTTAAAAATGAATTGCGCACAATTACGATAATTATGACATCGGCCGGTTTCGATATATCAGTACCGGTATTGGCTCAGTCCTAATACAAAGTCCCGTTGAACCGTTTTCTGCAGTAAATGAAAAGCGCAACTGAGCACAAGGAATTCGTGTTGCTCTTTACGTACAACTGCCAACACCATTTTTACATCCTACCATTACAGGTGCATTGTCCGAGCCCTACGCAACGCAATTTGTAACTGGTATGTCATCATAGCTCTCTGAAGTTTTAAGCAGCATTTGTCCAATATTTTTGCCAGTTGCTGCACCATCTAATGTAACTATTGACAACAAATCACTTTAAACTACCATATGTACCTCACTGTAGTAGATTACAACTGGATACAATTTAGTCATCATTACTCCCCATCGGTTGCAATATCATAAATAAACTAATTTGCTGTTTCATTGCCACTTCACCTAATTTGTTTGTTGACAATTTTTTTGAACACTGAGCCACTTGTAGCGCAAAGTTAATTAATTTTACACCTTGTTTATATCCCCGTGTATAACTTAACCCTTCTAATAAGTTTTCCTGGTTAATAAGAACGTTTTTCAGTCCCTTCATAAATGTCTTAAGAGGGTTTTGTTGTATTTTGAGTGACAGATAATCTTGATAAATTCCTGTGATCGGATTACGGTCGCATACGCCCGGCTGCCGTGACCATGTTAGAGGTTGCTCTGTAGTTGCACCTATCATCACTAGCATTTCATAGCAAATAATTTTGCCTGAAAATGTTATGCAATAAATTTTAATGACAAATTATTATTTGCAAAGATGTTGTCTGTTGTGTTTAAAGGTTGTTTTTCCCCAAAAGTTAATTTAACTCAATGTGCAGCATCTTCCGAATAAAATCATATGCCAAAAGCATATATTTTAACTCCCGTTGTCACCAAAATTAGTTTGAACATTGAGCAACTTGTATTACCAAGCGTAAAGTTCATTTTCAGTAACTTCTTGCAGGGAGTGGGGTTTAAAGGATTTATATTAATTTATTTCAATAGACATTTTTGTCATCAAATAATGTGTAAGCATTGAGCCCAAACATGGCGTAACTTGGGACAGGTGTAAATGTACTAGAAAATCAGAGGATGTGGTTAAGAGTAATTAATTACACAGGTCAACAAAAAAATATTTTGTGAAAATCTTTTTTAATAAATGCAGCTGAATCTTATGTATTTTCAGGTGCTGAAACCGAATCTGGCATCAGTTTTTTTGTATCACCCACGGTTCTCTCACAATGTGCATTTGTATTTAAAAATGTGATGTATGAGATTGTATTTAAAAAAAATTCATTACATACCTTTTAAGTGTTTATTTTCTGGTATTTCCTTTTTCTCTTCTCTTTGAAGCTTCTTATGTAGCTTTTTCTTCAATGTGATGCATTTTGTTGTTCTCTGTGAAGTGACCAGCAGTAATCACCCATCATGCTAACATTCCACCGTCCCCGGTAACGTTTCTCCATCACTTTGATGTCCTGGTGAAACCGCTCCCCCTGCTCTTCACTCACATCACCCATGTTGCCAGGGAAAAAGTCAAGATGGTTGTGTAACAAGTGGACTTTAAGGCTCATCAGGCATCCCAGATTTTTGAACTTGTCTATCATATTAGCTACAATAAGCTCATAGTTTGGGTCTTTAACATTCCCCTAAAACTTAATCACAACTTGCTTAAATGATATCCAAGCCTCCTTTTCCATTGTACTCATTTTTGTTTCAAAGTTGGAATTGAACATCATTTTACGAATGTCAGGCCCAACGAAAACCCCTTCTTTCAGTTTGGCTCCTGATAAATTTGAAAACTATTCACATAAATACTTACACATTCACCATCTTTAGGCAAGGCTTTTACAAACTGTTTCATTAAACCTAATTTAATGTGAAGAGGTGGTAGAAGAATTTCTTTTGGATCTATTAAAGTTTTGTGCAAAATGTTCTTCTTTCCAGGTGTTAAGGTTTTTCTTGCAGGCCAATGTCTTGTGGACCAGTGTCGATCCCTTGCTCTGCTGTCCCACTCACATATAAAACATGGAAATTTGGTAAATCCCTTTTGTTGGCCTAGGAGCATGCAAACAACTTTCAATCTCCACACATCATCCAATCGTGAACAGGATAGTTAATTTTACTTTTCAAATAATGTCTAGATTTTCGTAAGTTTCCTTCATATGGACTGAATGAGCCACAGGCAGTGAAGCATAAGTATTACCATTGTGCAAAAGAACAGCTTTTAAGCTAGTTTTTGATGAGTCTATAAAAAGTCTCCATTCTTCATTGTTGTACTCAATTCCAATTTATTCATTAGACCACCAATATCATGGCAGTACACCAAATCTTGTTCTTGCTTAAAAAATTTAGCGAAGTGTTGTTCTATATTGATAAATAGATGCTCCAGGTGTCAACAAATGTTTTTCTTTTAGCCTAGAGCCAAGCAATTCAGCTTTCTCTTTAGTCAAACCCAAATCTCTTACCAAATCATTTAACTCAGCCTGTGTAAACAACTGAGGTTCTAAATTTTCTGGAGAACATTGGAATTCACCACCATCTGGTTTACCTTCATCAGATTCAGTTTCACTGGACTGATCAAGTCAAATTTCATCAATAACCTGTGGTGGCTCAGGGACAGGAAGTCCCGGACCATGGACCGACTGGCCGAATAGGTGAAGGAAGATTAGGGCAGACATTTACTTTCTTATTTTTGGAGTTACGTCCAGTAACATCAATGCTACAAAAATAACAATTGTCTGAATGATTTTTTGATTCTCTCCATATCATGGGTACTGCAAATCTAAAAGCTGCCTTTTCTTTTTTTGACCATTTTCTAAGGTCTTCAACACAAACATAGCATACCTTGTGTGGAACCCAAGGTTTTTCTTGATAACGAGTTTTATTCCAAAATATACCAAGTACACTTTTTTTTAACAAACTCTGTAATGTTTCTTTGATGTTTTTTAATTACAAACTCACCACATATATAACAAAAACTGTTATGAAAGCTTTTACAACCATGGTTAGCCATACTTAGAGCACATGGGCAAAAATCTGAAAAGTGAGAGCACATGGGCAAAAAGCTGAAAAGTGATGATGTGTTGACTGAAAGAAAACTGACAGTAGTACCACCGCTGCCAACCTAATTTCATTTAGATTTACTGTATGTTTTACTATATTAATAATGTATATCAAGTATATAAAAATATACATAAATAAAGTATATAAAAATACAAGGATATTAGATAAAAATGAATTTCTCACATTTTGTATATTCAAATGTGAAAAAATGGTGGGTGTTATGACTTTTTTATTATTATTTTCGGACTCAGCACACCAAAAAACATAAGAATCCAGCAAAATCATTTTAAAAAGTTATTTTATCGTTGGCCTGTGTTATTGAAGACCATAACTCCATCCGTCTCAAAATCACGCACATTCGCCATGCAAGCTCTGCTGCATCACCAACGAAGTGTAGAATATGTAGTAGATACATGGCCTGGATTGCATAAGCTTCGGCTGCCCTCTGTGATACTCTGCCGAGCTCATTTTCTCCCCTTACACAGCTGGCAGGGCGAGAGCTAGTTGCTTAGCAATCAGCATGGCATCCTTGTGCTTCCCTCTGGGTACAGACCAGTTTGGAAGCAGAGGGGTAGATTGTTTCACTCCTTTGCCTGCCTTGAACACACTGCCTGGTCGATAATTGCTCCACGTGCTCTCAGCTGATAAGCGTGTGCGCCGGACATTAATTCGGCTTGCATTTGATGTCGTATTCTTTTCTTTTTTAGTGGGGTTGGAAGTTGGGGGTTGCCTTGCATTCAGTGTCTAATTATAATCAATTATATACCGTATTTTGTGACGTTATATTCTTCATTGTGCGAGTAGAGGTGAATATTTTTTTGATGTATTAATACTAATACAGTAATGCTTCTTTAAAATTCCCATTTTTATTGTGTTTATTAGTTGAACTTCGTTCAAAGATAATGAAGAATGATAATCAACATGTTTAATAAGGTTAGATGTTGCATTTTATCGATGAGCATGTCAGACTATCTACTTAAATTCTGTATACAGTAAAATATCATTATAATTAAGGGCCCCACTTTTACCGTGAATAAAAAAAAGCTGATTTAGTCATTAAAATTTTACCATTCTGTTGAAAAAAATATTTTTTCATCAAATAAATTTTATAGCAAAAAAATGCATACATTATTTATTAGAACACGAATCTGTTGTTTTTGTAACAATTTCACTCAAACTAAATGGAATTAGTTATTCATTCTTTTAATCAGCATATTTGGCATTCTTTTCCGGTTTTGAGACGTAAGCAGCCGACTACAATCACTACCCTCGCTCAATAGTTCCAAATGCCATATTTGCTACCTAACCACAAAGCACAAAAGATGAGTAAAATTGCAATGTTTACAAATACTTTGAGAATTTTTAGTGCATAGTTATTACATTCAACAACAAAAATTATTCATCCATGTATAATATACGTACTATTTATTTTTGTCACATCACCAACATTTTTGTTTAGAGATGTTCATTTATAAATAAAATAAACGTAGGCGTGATTCTGCCAGTGATTCAGTGCCACATAGCGATTCAGCTCAATATATACGAAATCATACGTGCAACAATAATCTTTCGACCTTGCTACTAATCAATTTACGAATCGTTCTCGTGACGTATAATCTAGTTTACGTTTTTATAGTCAACAACGTGATCACCACACATATAGTTTTGTTATCAGCAGTATGTGAAGTAAATGAGAGATAATGCTGTACAACAAATGTAAAATTGTAAAATTTGATGTTTGTAAGAGTTTCTGTGGTTTTAGATACACTTAAACAAGCAATTTCGTTGAGGTTTCGAGAATACTGGAATTATTACAGAATTTTGCAAATAAACATAATTTGTCAGTACAGTAGAGACCTGAATTTATGAGTACTGGGTTTAACGAGGCAGCGATTTTTCAAGGCCATTCTCAGGAACCATTAAAAAATCATAAAAATTGTTGAAATAATACAAAACCCAGGAAAATTGCAATAAAAACTTATTTCAAATATGTTTACAAGCCCACAGTGATAAAAAATACTAAATGAGCCCTAGTTTAAGTTGTAAAACATTTTAAAAATAGAAAGCTAAAGTTATTTATCAACAATACAGCACATAAATCTGAAATGACTGCCAAAAATTTTTGTTAACGTACTATAATTTTGTACTTTGTACTACTTTCTTCACATCCCTGGCCTGTTGCCTCACCATTTTAGTTGGTTATTGTGCACGTAAGGTGTTTGGCTTTTGGATACGTTTTGTGATATTAAGTGCTGTTTGATTTTGGCTTTTCTTTTGGTTTTTGAGTTTGGATTGCATTTGGATTGACTGTATTTATTGTTGGTGACCTTCCTACACTATTTTTATTGGATTACGATTTTATTTATGGCTTGGACGTGAGTTTTGCTTTCGATTTGTTGACGATACACACACTTTTTTTTATTAAGATTTTGGATTATTGATTTTGCAAAAGAGTGGAAAAAAACGGAACACATTTCCTCAAGGTGAGAAGTTTGCAATTATCAAGGAGATTGAAGGGAAACTTTCGAAGACTGAGGTAGGGTGGCGGCACACGCTATCGTCATCGACCTTAATTACAATTTGGAAGAACAGGGAAGCAATCATGACTGCTGTCGAAAGGGAGGGCCGCAATGTGAAGATCAAGAGCCTCAAAGGGGCAACCCATGGCGATCTGGAGGCCGTTTTTGATTGGTTCACCCAGCACAAAGCCCAAGGTGTGCCAGTTAGCGGACCTACGGTGCTGCAGAAGGCAGACATGTTCGCACTCAGGCAGGATGGGCCTGGATGATTTAAAGGCATAGAAAGGGTGGCTGGACTGCTTTAAGAGCTGCCACAACACCACTCTTCACAAAATCTACAGCAAAATTGAAGCAGTTCCTGAGGGCTCTGTGGGTAACTGGCCACCAGTGCTTCAAGAAATCCTGAAGCGCTACAAGCCCCGGGATGTCTACAATTCCGACCAAAGGGCAACGTTTTTCAACCTTCTGTCAGATCGTATTCTTGCGGTAAAGGGGGACGCATGCAAGGGAAGAAAGAGGAGTAAGGAATGTCTCACGGTCTTACTTTGCTGCAACAGTGAGAAGATAAACCCAATCGTGATAAGGAAATTCAAGAACCTGCGCGTCTTCAAGAGTCACGCAACTTTGCCGTGCCAGTACAATTTCAATACCAAGGCCTGGGTCAGGTAGGCAATGTTCACGAGTTGGGCTTGTGGATTAGTCTCCCGCAGGAATTGCAGCATTGTGCTCTTCATTGACAACTGCCCCACCCATCCACACATCCAGAAATCGACTAATATCAACTGGTGTTTTTACCGCGAGACAGAGAAGAGGAAGCCCAGCGATGAGAGTGAAACAATCTACCCATCTCCTTCCAAACTGGTTGGCACACTGAGGGAGGGTGCAAGACATCACGCTGGTTGCTAGGCAACTAGCTCCCTCCCCTCCAGGGGAAACGAGCTCAGAATATTAACAAGGATTGCCGAAGCTTACGCATTCCAAGCCACATATCTTGATCAATCTACATTTACGTGGGCGACGCCGTGCTCGCATCACGTGGCAAATATGTAGTTGAAGTAATTAATAATATTTCACTTTAAAAAGTGTGATTTTGAACAAGAGAAGAATAAATAAGGTGATTAAAATGTATTTCTTTGCATTCTTATTAGGGATGGGTCGAATAACCAAAATTGTCGATTCTGGTTCCGGTGCCGATTCTACAATTTAAATATCGGTTCCAGTATTCGGTTCTATGTATTTTGAATACTTGCCTTTTGCTATTAAACCAATGCACAGTTTATCACTACCACTCCTTAATTGTTTTTCCGTGTAAAGCACGCACCCCAGAAATGTTTTCCTTTATGTTGGAAAAAAAGGGCGCGGTATACATGAGTAAATACCATAGTTATTTTTGTAACAACAGGGTTTTGCCATTGCTGTGTAGAACCAAGAACCGAGTAATTGTTAACCTAAAACCAGTTCAGAGTCAAACCTCAACAACCGGTATAAATTGGAACCGAAGAACCGAACCGACCCATCCCTAATTCTTATATAATAAATTGTTTAAAACCCCATCATCTGTTTTGCCTGTACACTTACGCCTATTGCAAGTTACGCTGAGCTTGGGCTCGGTGCTTACACATTTTAGTATAAAAGCCATAGAGGAAATTAGTTCTTGAATCGCAGTGGGTGCAATTTCACAGCAGTTAAGTTTACTGTAGTGCATTAAGGTGCTGTTGGACATTAGGGAAATAAACATACATTACTGATTATAAAATTTGTGAATGAAGTTCGGGTAGAAATGAAGTGTTTAATAACATAAAAATGTTTTTTTTCCCCAATAATTCCGTTTTGCTATCTTGTGAGTAAAATTAAATACTGACAATTATTTTAAACCGAAATGCAGTTTGGACTAATTTGTGGGTATTCTGTTGAGTTAAGGTTATGTTTTCACGATTCACTAGCCATGTGTAAGGCATACGTCAAACAGAAACTTTGATGTTGATTTTACTAAGGCTATGTCATCATCTTTTGTTTTTCGGACAAACAATATTAAATAATTTAAGTTGCCCGAAGGCACATTTTTTTACGTCGGAAGTAAAATTTTTTTATTTCAAACACACAGCCGAATATTATAAATATTCTATTTGAATTCTAATTTTCGCCCACCCTCAAAGGTGCCAACCATTTGCAAAAGTTATCAGTAGTATTTTGTTTAAAAATCCATAGTTTTCATTAATTTCCAGTAGAGACAAAATTAATTTCAATGTTCTCAACAAAATCATATAAAAATTTACAGCACTAGAAAAACAGTAAATATATATTCTCTGTATTATATCCTAAGAAACGTATCTGGCACATTACATGTTTTAAGTCACATTTAAAAGTCTTGGTTGTGAATTTTGGTGCCCTATCAAAATTCACAATTCCATTTTAAGTAAATTCATTAGTTAGTAAAGGGGCCACATCACATACCATAAAAACACGCCATTTTAATGTCTGAACTTTTGCGTAACGTCTCATTCGATACTCTTGAATTTCACTTGTCAAAAATTGATTAAGCTGCAATTACTGCAATCAATTTCTCAAAACAAAGACTTTTCACTACAGCACACGGTTAAATATTACATTTCTTTACCAATTTTGCTGAACATTCATTTATAAATGCAAATACAAGAAATTACGCTAATATTTACAATTATTCACACTACCAAGAATCTGATTTAAACACTTGTTATCCCAAGTATACTTTAGAAAACACATACGCAGGAAAACATATATTGTAAAACTGAAAACGTAAAAATCCATATTATTTGTTGCATCAGTGATTCTGTAGCGAGGTCGGGTAAATCGTACAAACTACAGACAATCCGTAGTACTTGACACCTCTACACCCCTAGTCGACAGCGAGAATAGATTGTTTGCAGCTGCTTATATGTAAACAAAACAAGTTTTAAGTACGAAATGGTTAAACAATCAACTTTTCTTTAAGCCCACGTACGGACATTTCATTAATCCATTTTGGAAGTCACGAGGTAAAATAATCTTCTTTGTACTGAAAGTTAACACCAATTTTGTATGTTAAAGTGAGAGATATGTTAATGTGAAGTACACTGTAATGGAATTTTACTGTATATGGAAATTCCACTGTATTTAGTATCAAAATGACCATTCAAATGTAACATTAGATCTGCTGCATATATATTTCATACCACAGTCAAGATTGAATGCAACCAAAAGAAGCAGTCAAAAACTCACCTTCTGACGGCCAGGAAACTTGAACTTGGCACGTCGCAAAGCCTCAATAACAGCAGCACGATAGCGGTCACTAGTACGGACACTCATTATTGGCTGGCCAATACGCACTCGTGCTACAGTGCCCTGCGGCTTTCCAAAAGCTCCACGCATTCCAGTCTGCAGCCTGAAACACAAGAGAATGTTTACTTACCTCAAGATGAACCACATGCACTATCATACATGAGTGAGAATCAAGAAGTGAGTGGGTGAAGAGATTTGGGCGGCTCTTAACAGTGATGTCTTGAGAGCCTATGAAATAAGGTTCACTGTTGTGCTGCAGGTTGCAAGCATAACACATGCACAAGTGACATTTACAATGCTAAGATAAGCACACTTATTCCTACACTCCTACAGTACCCTGGACAATTCATATGCTAACTGCAGCATGGGACAAGCCTGAATACCCTGCTCTATTACACAGTATCGTAAAATTTCACTTAAGGCCAAGCCAAGAAACCCATGAGTGGCCACAGGTGGAATTCATTAGCGTAGCTCCTGTTGACGTGACTTGGAAGTGAAGCTGCTGACAAAACTCTTGAGCTAGTTCAGTCTTCCGACGAGAGACGACAGCAAAACATTCCCCACTTTCTCGCCTGCCGGGTCACTCATAACGGAAAGCAAACTCTTGGAAAGGAAAGGGAGTTGAGGGAAAATCCCGCTTACCCTCTGGGGACTACACAAATAGCTTTCATTCATTCCTACCACTCTTCCCTGCATTTCCATCCTTGTCACAGTCACAACTCGACCTACCTGCTACCCGAGAGTATTTCCAGATGTCTCAGAACTTATCCAGTAGTTGTACCCCTATTGACTCTAAGAACTAGCTATTATATATATATACACACACACACACACACTAACTTTTACCCACGGCTTCACTCGCGTAGTTATAGTAAAACTTATAGGGAGAAATAACTGTATTTGTTGGTAGACAGACACTGATCATAAACACAGAACAGAGCACTAACGATGTAATTTTTTGGTGCTAGAATTGCTCTTTTACATAGCCACTTTATATTTCTATGTAGATCTGGGTAAACACTAGCAATCAGCTCTGTATCACTCTGCACCAAATTACTAAAATAGTGACACACTGCCCTCGGCATCTGTTTCTAACAACTCATTTCCAATTTTGAATAGTGTATCAGCATTATGTCCTGTATCAACGTCATTGAAGAGGTGCACTCTCATATTTGTCGTCAAGCTGAATTTCTTGACATTTGCCCATAAGCTTGATGACTTGAGACAGGCTTTGATTTCATCTGCAGATGTACCCCTCTGAATCACCGGTAGAGTTTGGCGGAAGTCACCAGCCAGTAATACAACCATTCCTCCCATTTCTGTATTGTTTATATATATTGTAGAGTTCGGTTTAGGACCTCTATCGCTTTTTTGTGTGACATTGTGCTTTCGTCCCACACTAACAACTTATATTGATGCAGCATTGTACCTCAAGCCTTATTTTTACTAAAAAAATTTTATGTTGAGGGAATGAGATATTTTTTCAGGATAAAAAGGAGCCTATGTCACTTCCCGACCCTCCAACTATCTCTGTACAAAAAATCTTGTCAATCCATTGCGATGTGAAAGGAGGACAAACAAACACACTTTCCCGTTGCGGGAAGCGATAAGCTATCTGTCAAACGATACACATTCAGACAGTTGTAGCCCACTGTCTTGTTTATTCTTTTAAGAGAAGTTTTCAGTATTTTTTCCTTTGACTTTTTCACATTAGAAAAATTAAAGCTAATTAAGCTAGTTTATTAAAACTAATGCTATACTGTACGACACAATTATTTACCCAAAGTTTTAACTTGATAATGTGACGCTGTTGGTGAAGTAGCCTTGTTTATGGTCAAACTGCATTAGAGTATTTTTTTTAATACTTATATATGGGTCAGTAATGGCATAATAATGTCAGAAATTAGAAAATGTTGCTCTTTTTCTTTTAACCTAACATTTTTATTTAAACAGGTAGTAAATTATCACCTTAATAATAAAAAAAATTATATTTGGGGCTGCTTGGGTGAACACCTGATTGGGGAACGTAGCCCGGAGTTAGTGTACTCAACATTCAATTACAATGCGAGGAATTAATCAAACTCAACATTAGTACTAACAGACGTCTAAGAGTCTTCAACGGGAGGTATGTTCAAGTTGGCACGTAGCCATTAGGAAAATAATCCAATACGCAGGAGCAAACTAAAAATGTAAGACAAATTCTTATAAAAAATAAGATTTATTTTAAACGTAGAAAAGTACAAATTTAATTATTTACAAACTGCCTTGTAAAAGGAACACAGAATTAGACCATATTACACAAAATTAGTTTTAGCCGCAAAATACTTTTTTTAGATTTCTCTGACATTTCCAAGCCAATAACACAAGTTAGTTCGGGAAGTGAGTGGATAAAGAGGGGGCCGAAACCATGCTAACAGAATACAAGTGAATCGACTAGCGAGCAAAATTACACTATGAGTACCAAGGCAAAACCTCTATACTTCAATTAATGAATGAAAACCAGAACTTGGATATTAACTAATTACTGTTTTTCTCTTTCATCTGGGCCAGCCCGGTGTACTACACACAATTCTACCAGCCCATCACCCATAGTGCCCTTTGGCAGCTCGTTGGATACGTTCGTTTACATCTTCAATTATCTAGCAAACGAAATACAGGCAGCTGAGAAAATGAAACTAAGAACATGAAATTGCTGGGGCAAAAGCAGGACGCCGACAGGCATGTCGCCCTGCTTCTAGAAGACGCGGATAGTCAACCCACCCGGCAAAGGAGGCCTCTGATGTTTTCCACAGGCTATAATAATTATGACTGCAGACCACTGGTATGAATGTGCTACCAAAACCTCGGAGACCAGTGGTTCCATAGACACGACCGCTGCCCACCGCGTTCAGATAGCTAAACTTACGAAGGTTACCAACTAGCGGACCGCGACCCCGTTCGTTCAGGCGGCAGACACGAAAACCAATATTTATGGTAAATTTTTTTATAAACATTATGCAATATCATTAGTTTGTCTAGTCTCCAAGTATCGTAGTTACAAAAAAGGACACTATAGCTGCGAAAATATGTGAAAATTAAAACTCCTTATAAATTCATATTGGCTGCATTGCTAACTTATTTTTAAACACATTTGAGAGCTTGTTGACACAGTGTGACTGCATCTATCACAGAATGTGTAGAATCTGTTTGACAACACTGATGTATATAATATAAAACCAGATATCATCACAAGTAAACTTTAATATTTTTGCTTGCCAAGTATGCAGCTTTGTTAACAAGATGATAATGGCAAAAGAAATAAGTTATAGCCAAACTTAGAAAACACCTACATACCGAAATATGTTCTAACAATAAAATAATTACAAAATAAACTAAATAGCATGATATACGTAGTTAAATTATGGCATGGTAAAAACGAGGCTAACGGATTATAATATAGGCTTTTTTTAAAAGAGACTTTCTTCTTACACTGATGGATATGTTTTTTAATCGTATTGTCTGTAATAAGTTGAATGTAGCCATTTGAGGTCAATTATGGCTACACAAAAAATACTCACTCTGTTTCAACAACTATTTCAGGTCACCCGGACTGGGACTGAACTCACCATTCAAGGCAACATGAAACAATAGGCCGACCTACGGCAAATGCACTGTTAAGACTAGAATTTTCTACCGTTTCCAAAGCGTAAACATAGGCGAATGTAGAGTAAACTAGGATAGCAGATGAGGTGTAGCCAGCACTCAATCCGGTCCGGTCAGGCGATTAGTTTAAGTATGGAACAAAGGACGAGCGATAGACAGGAAAACATCACTGTTACAATATTGTTTTCCGCACAGTAATTATAATACGTTGATTATGATTTTTGCTATTGTTATAAATCTTACTATTTATTTCAATAAACTACCAATAAATCATATAAAATCGCTGCAGTTTTGGTAGCATCATTTTCCCACAGAATTCCTAGCGTCGTCCTTCACTTATTACTTCAATTCCACTGTCACAGTAAATTACCAAATCACAGAATTTTCCGAGAGATATTTGGAGTTGCCCTTGTAACGTATTCACCCGAATATAAGACCACCACCTACATTTGCCCTTTGCTAATGGGAAAAATTGAATTTTGCCACAAATACTTATTGACAGGCCATGATGATAAAAAAGTAAAGTCAAATATCCCATGAAAATCATATTTAATACAGTGAAACCTCTATTATTCATTTTTCATGGGACCTACTGAAAAAAACTCAGCATGAGGGAAAACTCAACATGTGGACCACTCTCCTCAAAAACTAAAACCTAACCTCAACTCCAATTTCGAAAATCTACCGAATGTTTACATAAAATTCACTAAATTTCTGCCAAATGTAGAAAAAGTGGCAAAAATCAAACAAAATTTACTAAAAACGATTTCAAATAGAAACATGCTAAAAATTAAATTTTAATTTAAAGTACGTAGTTTTATCATAATAATGCTGCATGTTATATTTTTTACTCTATTTTGGAAGCAAATTTAATACAGTTTTTTTGAGTTTGACATGTAAAAGTCAGATTTTACTCTGCTAAAAATTCTGTTGTCCACTAAAATGTATATTTGTCCACTAAATGTTTTTAAATTTTGCCAAATTAAACTGAGAGTCTGCTAAGTTGACAACACTCGCCATCGTGTGTGACAGTTGATATCACTGCATTACTCTTAAAAAAAAATAATAGTGTAGTTTTATCTTAACAGAATTAGTCCGTGAAAACATACTGTACCCCTTCAATGCTTGTAATTTACATGGTTATTTACCGTACTGACCTAAAAATTATTACGTTTCCTTTCTGGAACCAGAGTAAAGTTCAAATCCGTTCCGTCCATTATTAATTTTTGGTTCTGGTCCATACCACATCCATTATACATGTGTGTTTTATTTGCGCAGATTTTCGTGTGCTGACTTGAAACAAAGAAGTGCTTGCAATTATTATGTTTTACCTGTTTTTCGACGTGAGTAATTAAAACCAAATAGTGATTGAATTATCAAAAATAAATTACGTAGTGGTTAACAATTGCAACGTTTCACAACTAGTTGCGTACACTAGCATTTGAGGTTAGGGCGTGTCTGTTTACTTGCTCTTGGCACTACTGAATTTTGGTAGTACCAGTTTTAAGATAGTTATTTCACAGATAAACAATTGTTCCGAATATATTTTGGTTTTGGACAGAATATCTGATCGATGTATGCGGGTCGTAGCATGCGGTTTTTTTAAACATTTTTATATAGGATATTTGTTGGGACCATCCAAAAAAATTGACATACGGGAACTCAACAACAAGGTTTCACTGTATAAGTAAAATAGGTAAATGCTTACCAATCATCAAACATTATGTACAAGAAAGAGAAAATATTGCAGCATTAAAAAAACTGTTGTGTGTCAATTATTTTTTTGGGCTCCCAGTAGATGCATTATCCTCACGAACATTTTCTTCGGTAATGGAAAAATACCTGGCTGCAGCACCATTGTTGTGCTTTTCTGCATACAAACCACCATTAGTTTAAAATTTGCTGAAGTCACACATATGTGAGCAGTTACTGAAGCTCTCGGTGACTTCTCTCAGACGATTATACCTCAAACCAATTCTTGTAACTGACTGCAGATTGCCAACAGACACTGGCAAATCTAACAGTTCATTGTGATGTAAATCAAATGCTGAAAGATTTTCACAGTTACCAATTTCCTCTGGCAAGCATTCCAACTGGTTATATGAAACATCAAGTGTAATCAAATTAACCAAGTTCCCTACTCTTGCTGGTAGCACACTTATTTTATTCTCACGAAAACTCAATGTAGCCAAGTTTGTCAAATTTTTAATCTCATCAGTAACAAGTCTAATACTGTTAAACCTCAAAAACAGAGTAGTTAAAGATGTAAACTTGTAAACAACATCCGGAATTTCACATTAATTGTTATGCCTCAAATCAAGAACTCTGAGAAACTTTAAATTATCCAAAGAGTCTGGTAAACTAATCAGAGAATTTTCACATAGTGCTAATGTTCGTAAATTAACCAAGCATCCTATTTCTGTCGGAAGTGTCGATAGCTTGTTACCATATGCATAGTAAAGTAAACTCGGCCCACTAACATCGCTAGAGTGGTCAGACCACTTAACATCACACCTACATATACGCCTACCAGGGTCCCACTCACCCATCGCTCACAAGTGTGCCTGCTAAGGCACATCGCTCTATTATTTAATAATATTTGGTTGCATGCAGGTTTCGATAGTTGATACTTTCGTTGTTTACATTTGGCATGCTTTTAGTATCTCCCGCGACAGTCAATTGAGGTTACTACAAGTTTCCTATTGACTTTAAGGTTATGTCTTTAATTTCTTTCCAAAATGCCAAAGGTATCAGTTAGCGACAGGGCCAAAGAATTTACGAATCACGGATTTTTACATTAGTGATCAACTGCTAATGTGCAAATTCTGCAGCTGCAGGCTAGATTTTGAGAGACACGATACACTCGTAAAACATATAGCAAGTGACAGGCACAAGACTGCAAGACCAAAATTGAGAGTTAAATGACAAATTTCAATAGAATGTGCGACTAAACAAAAAGGTGAAAGACGTAAAAGAAAAATTCAAATCAAAACCACAAGAGCATCTGTGTCTGTGGAGAAGTTCGATCATACCAAACCTCGGGAATGGATTCAGTATGTGAAGGGTGGTGGTAATCTCCCGTGGTGGTAATCTCCCAACAGCTGATTGCTGTGAAAAAAATTCATTCCTATTGTAGCAGAGAAAAATGGAGGACATTAAATTAGTTGTAAAGAACAAACCTATTGCTGTGTTGTGCGACGAAACAACTGACAAGGCGAATCATTGTTTTTTCAATGTCATTTTCAAGACTACAACCACATCAAATGTAGACTCAGAATGTTCATTCTCAAAATGTTCTGTTATAGATAGAAACAGAAGGCAAACAATCACACTCGAAAATGTGTCTTGCACCTAGACAAGAAGTGATTTATATTGTAAATATGTGTTTGCGAGAAGGTTAATCAAGATAATTAAAACCACATAACGCAATTTAAATCCAGAAATATATAATGCATGTAATTTGTGTTGAAAATAAATAAAACCAATATCACCTAAATATGACAAAAATTAACACATAAATATTTTAACAATAACTATGAAAGCACAACTAGTTTTCGACGTGAATGGCCAAAATACACAAAGGGCACTCTTTTGGCGGCTACTTGACAGAAAATGTACACAAGGTTACGAACGGGTCAGTTCAATCCACGAATATTTGTTGACTTCACGTATATGTGTAAATAAATAGTGCAAAGTTAGATGAAATAATAAATCACTAAATCATTTACTTTTCTATGCGTCTATCCCAGATACACTAACGTGCTCAAGCTGCAATAACTTGTGCTGATATGTAGATGTAGTGACACCTTAAACAAAGACGAACCACGGCAAAGTTACTGTCGCACTTGCCCGTTCTTGTTTACAACATGGCTTAAGTTTTGTAAAAACTGCCTGCAAGTTGGTGGCAAAAAAATTGTATTCATTAAAACTGGAACAGAATTATAGAACAATTGTTGCTTACATTTTAAGCCTGCTGAACATAGGTTACCATAATTATTTGTGCAGCAATGCATCTCCACACAGACTTAAAATTACGTTTTACAAAAACCACTATGATTGGTTCCATGATTTCTTGCTGTAACATTAAATTTTTGAATAAGATGAATAAAAACAGTGAGAAAATAGGTGTGTTGGTAATGGCTAGTAAGAAATAGTTCTTATGGGAAATGCACGCACGAATGCTGTGCATAGTCCCTTTGGTTTAATTTTCTATACTTAGTTCAAAGCTTTGTTTGCATGAGGCAGACGAATACCATGGAGGTAGAACTTTAGCAGGGCTTCAGAAAAGTTGGAAGTAACCATGAATGAACTACAACATATATTTAATTTACAGTGGAACCCTCTTATAAGGTTCTTCAGGGGTCCACAAGAAAGTGACACTATAAGCAGGAAAACCTTATAAGAGGGAAACACAAAAATTCAAGAATCTGGACACCAAAAGATATAAAATTATGCACCGTAATAAACACACAACTTTACATAATGAACAAAACAAATATTTCTTTTAGATACATAATCTTTTAAGAAATTTTATCTCCTGGTTGCAAAATCATAAAATAAGTATACGAGCAAAAGATTACTGTACATGCAAAACAAGCACAATTGTTCGTGGCAGTTTGTCTCCTGGTTGCATCAATGATTCGATTCAGAGTAGTCACTGGGATTTCCAAATTCCGAGGAATTGCTGTGCGTGTTCTACCCGGATTACGGTCCACGTGCTTGATTAAGATTAACTTTGTCCACGTGCTTGATTAAGATTAACTTTTCAGCTAATGAAAATGTTTGTTTTTTCTTAGAGGCACTCATTTTAAATTAATTTTCACTACATAAATATTAACTGGGCATGTGC
>NQII01001133.1:114192-127967 GCA_002778355.1 Clitarchus hookeri | reverse complement strand
AGTTTTTAAGCAATTCTAACGTTATTCCACGTCACATATTTCCAACTCGAATATATTAGCTATAACGTCCAAAGTGTGATAATAGATACAACAGACCGTCTTGCAAATGTTAACCCAAATTCACTATCTCTGACAAATTAAAAAAGAGTTAGCAAATATTTAATTATTTGCAACATTTTATATTTTTACTTCTATAACCTACTTATTTTTTTAGACAGATGTCAGTCCTAAAATATCTTAAAATTTGTTTAGCATTACAGTACAATGAGAAGTGGATTAGCTGATAGCATGTTGATNAGGACTAGAAAAATCGTGCATTATAGGCGGGAAAACCTTTTAAACGGGGACCTTATAAGCGGGTTCTACTGTACAACGATTTGGAGTACAAGTAATTTATATTCGGCCGGTAATCGTTCGTCTACGTAAATTATACTCTCAAAACCAATCTCCTTGTCACCATAGAAAGTGAGACACACATGAAAAGTTTTTAAGCAATTCTAACGTTATTCCACGTCACATATTTCCAACTCGAATATATTAGCTATAACGTCCAAAGTGTGATAATAGATACAACAGACCGTCTTGCAAATGTTAACCCAAATTCACTATCTCTGACAAATTAAAAAAGAGTTAGCAAATATTTAATTATTTGCAACATTTTATATTTTTACTTCTATAACCTACTTATTTTTTTAGACAGATTTCAGTCCTAAAATATCTTAAAATTTGTTTAGCATTACAGTACAATGAGAAGTGGATTAGCTGATAGCATGTTGATAAAAAAATACAGCCCTGACTTGACGGATCAGCTGATGGCGGAAGGATGTAGTCAGATGTAAACAGTGGCGCTACTTTCGCCGAGCTGTCAAAAGTGGCCTCCTTATATGGTACAGAATATACGGGGAAAACAAACAATCTGTAATAATTGAAAGCGGTCAACAATTAGCATTGTTTATATGGGAATTTTGACGGGATCAAAACAAATAAATGGGAAATACAGTAAAACGTAAATAATGGGAACGAGTAAACAAGAATCCACTGTATTCTTGGGTGAGAAGAACTGCAAGGAAAATACAATATCATACCCCAACATTTTGAGACAGGATAGTAGAACATACCAATCCAAAAATTTTCAGCTTTCAGAAAATACACTTCCTCACCTATCAGCACCAGCACATGACAACATCTTGTTGATACGAATAACATGGAATGGGTGCAGTCGCATTCGAATGTGGAACTGGTCCTTTCCGCAGTTCTTCACCATGTACTACAAAACACAAAACAACATGAATCACTCTTTACATTCACTTGGTTCAGGGTCTTGTATAACTTAGGCATTTATGAAAAGTAACAAGGTTAACCCAGTTAGAGTAAAACTTTCAACTTTGCTATTATGAAAACTAATCACAGTTTACTCATATTCGGAAAGTCTATCAAGTTAACCCAATCCTCTACTTGATGAACTCTGGACTAAACCTCATCAACCTAAGATTAAATTTACATTGACTTTAGCAGATGACATCAGTACTCTTTGTCATCATATTCAACTATCATAACATTTAACTAAGGGACTTAATGTTCAAAATTTGCATTTTGAGTTGCTGCCATTTTAAAAGTTTGGGTTGCTTATATAGTTGTCTCAATAACCAGGTCAATATCTAGTGATTCAGTAAATCTAATCACATGACTGAGCTAACCTGATCCTGAATGGAGTTAACCCAGTCAACATAACCCAATTACTGTTCGTAAATGCCTCTTGATGTAAAATGCCAAAACTTTGACAATGGATTCAAAAACACTTGTATGAATTTGTCAAGTTCCTGCAATCAATATTTTATGTAAACATTTCTGTTTAAATACAGCAAACACACAACTTTTTTGTTTTAGGGTTATACATGCATTACAAATTTGTCAAAATATAAAATGACAGATTTTATTATTTATCAAAAATATGTTTTGTGCTGCTATGGTTACATATTTTTCACTTTACCTACCATCTATTCATGACATTCTCTTACCATCCTTTCTTGACACCTTCAAACACCAAGACTATACTGATCAAATTGCGAAAAACATGAATAAGACCAATTTCCCAACCTTTTGTGCATACATTGCTGTGAAATTTTATTTGTATTGTAGTTCTATAGACCATGCCTGATAAAATTAAAAATATAAGTTTCATTGCAGAAAAACTTATAATACAAATATTTAGTATGGGATAAACTGCAAGAAAGCTACAAATGGAAAACAATATTGGTGTGCAAACTACATGGAACTTCTAAAACTTCTACACAAGCTATGGCATTGCTGGAAAGAAAGCACCAATACCGGTATATGACAAATATTCAACATAATAAGTACATTACAAGTAACCTTCCTTTCTGATATCATTACAAGGTAAGTAATTTGAAACAGGTAAGAAAAAAATTATTTTAAATAATTTGAGTGCATGTTTTATAATCTGATTGACAGTCCTAATTAACACAATCATGAGCTTGCTGTATTTCTGGAAAGTTTTTAATTCATCAACCAAGTGTTTACCACACCAATTATTATGAGCTTAGCTCATATGGCAAGATAAGAGGAAAAAAAAGGTATTATGTCATGTAGGAATTGCAAATAGATTATAAAGTCAAATCGTAGAGCAGCTTAACACATTAAGAGGTGATCCAAATCATCTTAGCAGAATCAATCACAATGTGCATCTTCTTGGACTTACTATATTACATACATTATGCCCACTTTCTATTACGCCAAATACCTGCTGTGTCAGTTCAGTATCACCATAAGGTATCATCCCATTTACACCATGTCTGATGGATGGAAACTTAACCCCACCAATTTTTCCTTGTCAAGCTCGCAACAAACTTAGCTTTAAAATCATATTGTTTTGCTTCAGTAGCAGTAAAAAAATACTGATAATGGGCAACATGCACATTTTTTTCTGGCACTTGGTTTTCATTCATTTATGTGTTAGAAATGTATTTACAAAATATCATGATTTAAAAACCAGTTTTGAAAACGTTATGATTAAATGAAAGTTTTAAGTTTGAAATGCCCACCAAAACACGTCCGTCGCGCCTGCTCACTCCGTGACGTCACAAGTTAGATACAACCTCGGCCGCCACATTTGTTTACTTCAGCGGTGATGCGTATTTGGTTAAATAGAAATTGTTTGAAGTAATAAAAAGAGAAAATAAACAGTCCCGTATACCAAAATCATAGAAATAATTTATTGTACCGCAGTGTACTAGTACATCTTGCAAAACACCCGATAAAATATTTGTTAGTTACAAAAAACGAAACAAACAGGAAGACGTGGTTTAACGCAGTTAGGCGAGCCACTGAAGATGTTTAGCCAAAATCAGTTCTTTCTGTTTGTGAAGACCATTTTGACGTACGTAATTATATTTAAGGTGTTTATGTTTCCCCGATGTAAGCAGTTTTAACACTGAACTTCTTAATATCTATTTACATCTGACCTGACCATTAAGGTACTGTGGTATTGTTTAATACGCACCACAACACGTTTAGCAATTTGTATGTGATGTAGGCGTGAGCATAAAAAAATATGTTAACGTATTTCATGATAGTAAAGGCATATGTTACAAAAAATTTAGCCACACAACGTAAATTTTACATTTTGTAAGTTATACATTCTAAGTTAGGCCTAACATACAAAATTTGGTATAGATATTTTTTATTAATTTAATATTACTTCTAATATTCGTTTCAAGAGCACAGCTGTCATATTAAGGCTATATTCACATTGTATGCCTAAATAATAACATGTCACGAAGTTAAGACATAAAAATTACACATTAAATTATTTGGGTGGCACTCAAGAGTCCCTCTTACAAAAAGTTGTTTTAATTTTTCTCTAATTAGCTTTCATAAGCCTAACAATGTAAGTTAAACAGCAACTTAATTTTTACTTTCAAAAAACTAAAATGCATGTTTTTAGAAATGTTTATCAAGGATGATCTTACTTTCATATTTGCCCTCCTTTTTTCAAAGTTACTGAGATGGACATTACAAAAAATTACGAGACTAGGTACACAAAATTGACACTAAATAGCCTACGCATTTTACGCAAGTAAGCTGTTACTTTTATAACCCTTTCCCTTAAATAAACAGAAAGAAAACAGCTTTTGAAAATAAAACAAATTCTTAAGCTTTTATTACAGATTTTCTTCGCTGCACTTAATCTCATCCCAGGTATTAAGTGTTTCTCACACTACCATATCTATATTTTCCTAAAGTTTAAAAATAAAGTGCAAACACAGTTATCGTGATGTGAATAGTAAAAGGTATATTAGGTACACAAAACATGAAAAACAATAGGATAAGCAAGTTATTTTTTAAGTAATTTTTTAGTTTCTAAACACTATCTTTGAGGCCTCAATATAGTGATTATAAACGAGGTGGAACGAGGAAATGTAGGTTTGCCGGCCGGCAGCACGGCTTTCTGCCCGCCACCAGCTGCTTGAGAAGTCGTACGGTGTCGGATAGAGACTAGCGTGCTAGCTTTAGGCCTACTGTCACCATACTGCTCGTTATCTGACATTTATAAAGCAAAGAAAGTTTTTATGAATACTGAAACGTGGTTTAGAATCCAGAAATATTTGTAACCTTCTTTCTCAACACAACATTATGTTTCATTTCTAAATGATGTAGTTAATTTATCAGACATCAAGAATGGCACGCGACAACACAGTAAGCTCACTGCAGTTGCAGTCATTACAATTGTGTTATTCTTGTGAATGTAATGCCTATTCCATATTTTAATTTCCTAATTTGAAGATTAGCAATCGCAAACATAAACACAGATGATAATAATAATACGTAATCAATAAAACGCACAAACAAATAAGTTTTAACATGTGATGTAGGCCTACAGTCCCTTTGAAGATCACGACTGTGCGATATGAGACACGTTCTTACCTTTGTAATTTTACACCTCTTATTTCAGGTTACACAAAACAATGGGAATTTAAGTAATCGCTTAGCATATCGGTATCTACTCGTGGCAGATTGTTCGACTACGCTTTCACAAAGTTGCCTTCCATTTTAGTGCTGCGTGTTTGCAACGTGCCGGAGCCGGGCGTATGACTAGTGACGTCAAACCAATGAGAGAGTGTTCCGCATTCACGTGACAGCGGCCGAGAAAGTTACTGTTTTAATACTAAAATAACTTTGTCAAAACAAATTTTTATGCAAAAAAAAAACTGTGATTTTTTATTTTAGTACGCATATACTAATGTGTTTGTGTAATTTTCAACAATATTGGCAAAATTTGCATGTTGCCCATTCTTAAAGTGGATGTACACTGTACAATACAGTACCCACCTACTTATTTCTTAATCAACCAGATGTGCTTAAACTTACAGACACAAGCCCAAAGGCATAATTTCTGTTGGTTTAAAAAAGTTACCAACACATTCTATACAACAGTTAAGTTTTGAATACAAGCTAAACCAAGAAGGGCACTAAGTTCAGCTTTTTTTTTAGTGCACTGAAACATGTAAAAGCCACTAAGATCAGGGCTACAGTTTTAAAGAATTCATGGAATTTAGATACTTCAAATGGATTGATGGATTTTATCCAAATATCACGAATATTTTCTATTGCCAATTCACATGTACATTTTACATGATGTTTATATAAAAAAACTGCCATGCACCATATATGTGCACATGCGATAGAAGAATGCCTCAGAGAACTGTAGATATAATTTTACTGCTCACTGTGGTCAGATTTTGAACTACATATGAACATTGCTGATATGGCTACATAAACATGGAAGTACAGTGAAACCTCTATAATTCGTTTTTCATGGGACCTACTGAAAAAAAACTCAACATGTGGACCACTCTCCTCCTCAAAAACTAAAACCTAACCTTAACACCAATTCCAAAAATCTGCCAAATGTTTACATAAAATTTACTAAATTTCTGCCTATTTTGGAGGCAAATTTAACACAGATTTTTTTGAGTTTGACATGTAAAAATCAGATTTTTTAAAATTATATTTTACTCCGCTAAAAATTCTGTTTCCCATTAAAATGTATATTTGTCCGCTATATGTTTTTAAATTTCACCAAATTAAACGGAAAGTCTGCTAAGTTGACAACACCCGTCATCTTCTGCGACAGTTGATATCACTGAATTACCCTAAAAAAAAGTTAATAGCGTAATTTTATCTTAACAGAATTAGTCCGTGAAAACATACTGTACCCCTTTAATGCTTGTAATTTACATGGTTACTTACCGTACTGACCTAAAAATTATTACGTTTCCTTTGTGGAACCAGAGTAAAGTTCAAATCCGTTCCGTCCATTATTAATGTTTGGTTCTGGTCCATACCACATCCATTATACATACGTGTTTTATTTGCGCAAATTTTTGTGAGCTTACTTGAAACAAAAAAGTGCCTGCAATTATTGTTTTACCTGTTTTTCGAAACGAGTAATTTAAAACCAATAGTGATTGAATTATCAAAAATAAATTACGTAGTGGTTAACAATTGCAACGTTTCACAACTAGTTGTGTACACTAGCATTTGAGGTTAGGGCGTGTCTGTTTACTTGCTCTTGGCACTACTGAATTTTGGTAGTACCAGTTTTAAGATAGTTATTTCACAGATAAACAATTGTTCCGAATATATTTTGGTTTTGGACAGAATATCTGATTGATGGATGCGGGTAAATTAATGATTTAAGGGTTGTAGCATGCTGGTTTTTTTAACATTGTTTATATAACATATTTGTTGGGACCATCGAAAAAAAAAAAGACTGATTAGAGAAATAGACTTAAACAGGAACTCAACAACGAGGTTTCACTGTAATCTATAATATAAATATTTTTGCCATCTCGGAGACATACTTTATGTTTCAACTATAGTAGAACCCTGTTATAAAATATTTCAAGGGGTCAGTAAAATAAAATGTTATATGCAGGAAAATGTTATATGTAGGAAACAGTGTTACACCTGCAGGGACACAAAAACATGGCCGGCAAGAGACATAATACACACCACATTGTAATCACAGTTCATACGTAGTTACATACAGCTTTTATCGCACACAGTATTAAAATCCTTTAACATGTGTTCCAACTAGACTTCAAATTGAAACAGTTCACGGTAAAATCAATGTCCACACGTATTCGTATTCACAAACAAAACAGGTAGGTATCAAAAACTCCACAGATGAAAAAATGCTACTCCAACAAACAATAGATATGCGAAAATCTATTGTCGCCCTCTCGTAACGTGATCTCTTGGATGCAGGCAAAATCAGTATCGATCTATATCGTCACAACACTACGATTTCCGCATTTTAACGTAAAATAATCACAATTTTTTCTTTTTACTGAATAAAGTAACTAAAAATCGAAAGAATGTACATATTTCCTATATGGCAGTTTTTCCGGAAGACCTCTGGAAAAATTGGAAAGGTTGGCAGGTATGTACCATGTCATTCCCTGCACGCTCTCTGCACTGAGAGGTTGTATTGGGTAGCTCTGTTGGCTGTGTCAGTCAGGCAAATGGGACGTAGGGGCAAGAATACAAAGTTTGAACAGCGGTAGCTAATAATTTTTCATCACGCAAAGAATAAATCTCAATGAGATATTGCAGAGCACTTGAACTGCCGAGGTACAATGTCTGAGACATCATAAGGTTTGAGAAGGAAAACAGAATAGATTCAGTACCTCAAAAAGTACATCCAAAGAAACTAAGCAAGAGAGAATAAAGTCTAGTAATCAAGAAAATAAAGAAAGATCCAAAAAGTAATGCTTGCTAACCTACCACGGAGGTACTCAATGAATGTAAAATGATCATGAATGTAAAGAACGTTATTGCAGGCATATTGCATTGCGTGTGTAACGAGTGAGTGTGTCTGAGCATGAGGGGATGTGTGTGTGTCCGAGCATGAGAGGATGTGTGTGTGTGTCCGAGCATGAGAGGGAGCGAAAGTGAGTGTCTGACAATGTGAGTTAAGTGTGTGTGTGTGTGTGTGTGTGTGCGCACAACTCCCTCTGCTTAGCAGTGGGTAAGCTTTGTGACATGTCTACCACTCCACAGCAACTCACCACCACAAAGAGAGACTGTTGATACATTGAAAGGGAAGGATAATAAGGGGTGAGTAGAGCACAGAGCACATTATCTGCCACCGTTAGCCCACATGTATGTTGCTCTTGACAGTACAATTAGTCTGGGGAGCAAGTCAGACAACTCTCCAAATTTGCCCAGAGTATGACTGAACAGCTGTTGTGTGAAGTTGTTTGCTGTGAAATGGTTTAGTAAGCACTTTGTTGTTGGTTGGGTGAATAGGGCCGCTGAGTAAATAAAGACCAAGACATTAGCACATCTCACTTGCCAACCAATTCTCTGGAAACACTGCATGGGCCACGGGAAGCAGCGCAACTGGTGAGATGTCAGAGAACCATCCTGTGTAATCCTATGACCAGTGCAGCCTACACTAGAACTGTTACACTGGGGAATGTGAGGGCTGGAATGAGGAACTACTGCCTGGAAAAATCATACTCGTACTTTAGGGGTCTACCAATATGTTAACCAAATGCTCATTACCCTGGGTGTCAACCGATACAGCTTACCACATGGAAAACTAAGAAATCCCTTCATGGGATTAGGATAGGCATCCTGCCCAAGCACCAGCATGTGGTTCATGGGATACATTTAATTGTTTATCTGCAAATCACACAACACTATCCATGCGTGGCAAACAGGAAAAATGTTTCTTTCATGTCAAAAATGGGACTTGGCCAGTAACTTGCACAAAGGGAACATGGCCAGGAAAATGAATATAGCTGTCAACAATAATGCTACATATACTAGTAAATCAAGCCCAAGATGTTTCCATGGAGTTGTTTTGTTGTCCACTGAACAGTTAATGAGATAATTTTGTCACACAACTGCTTAAGCTAGGAACAGACCTCTCTGTGAAAGACCCACAACGCAAACATAATGTATTGTAATAAGTACAGATAATTCAATGCTTATTTTCAGCTTACAACAGTTATTTATATTCTTTTTAACCACCAGGTTAGTGGGGTCCATCTACAGCTACACACATTTTCTAAGTTATTATTTACAGTTTTACCTCCCATCTGTAATATATATATTTTAAGTTATGTTATTATTAATGTAGTGTTTGAATGTATGTTAATTTTAATTTCTGTGCATTTTACTGACTATGAACTGACTTTAACTTTCTGTCACTTGTGGCTGTATATTTGCACCTAGTTCAAAATTGGTATGTTCTAAGAATGTTACTACCTGTCTATAATGCAGGATTTTTCTGGTCCCGAATGTTTCACCCTAAGAACATTAACAAACATTCCCGAAAATAATGTTTTCATTTTCCCGCAAATAATGCAAACTGTTTCTGATTCAGTAATTTATTTCTTGTCACCAAACCATTTCACATAACTTAAATTCACAACTGAAAGTATTTCATTACATATTGACACGTTTTGTTTACATTAGTATGATATTTTCTTTATTCCTAAACACCATAGACCGCAATGGAAAAGATGCGCAATACACTTGAAAACTGTAGCCTACTATAAATTAATATTATATATTTTTTAATCCTTTGACTTTGATTTTTCTTTGAAATTCCTTCTCATGATGCAAGCTTCACTTTGCATTTAAAAACGACCTTCGCACATGCCTAGTTCATATTTACATAGTCGGTTAATGTTTACGTAGTGGAAATTAATTCGTCCTTGAAAGTTTTAGTGAAAAATTTAAATGAGTGCCTCTAAGAAAAGACACACATTTTCATTAGCTGAAAAGTTAAACTTAATCAAGCACATGGACAGTAATCCCGGTAGAACACGCCCAGCAATTCCTCGGATTTAGAAATCCCAGTGGCTACTCTGAACCAAATCATTGTTGCAACCATGAGACAAACTTCCATGAAAGATTTTATATTACGTATTTTGCTTGTAGACAATTTTGTGTGCTTTGGTACCAGGAGACAAACTGCCACGAACAATTGTGCTTGTTTTGCATGTACAGTAATCTTTTGCTCATTTACTAATTTTATGATTTTGCAGCCAGGAGATAAAATTTCATAAAAGATTATGTATTGTAAAAAAAATTTATTTTGTTCATTTTATAAAGTTGTGTGTTTATTACGGTCTATAATTTTATATCTTTTGGTGTCCAAATTCTTGAATTTTTGTGTTTCCCTCCTATAGTGTTTTTCTGCTTTTAGTGTCCCTTTCTTGTGGACCCCTAAAGAACCTTTTAAGAGGGCTCACCTGTATTGCAAAATTTTGTTTTTTTCTTGCCATCACCCATTTTATCTGTCAACTTATAGAGTATGTTTTAACTATGGAAATATTCGAATGAGCTAAGTTTTGGGCAGTGTGAGCAGACCCAAGGAAGCCCAAGGGATGCTGCAATACAGATTTTTCTGATTTTTTTTTTTAAGAACAGAAGATGCCACATAGCTCTAGTTCCACTCTAGATGATACATGCTAGAACTACATACAGGGGAAATGGTTTATGTTTTACAATGGTCCAGCTCGGTTTAGTTAATGATTGTAGCCCTGAATTGTAAACTGTTTTAATTTTCTTGTCCCGATACAATTTACATTTTAAAAATTTTTAGATTATATTTTGGCGAAACCCAGAAGCCTTACACCTCAAAGATTCCTGAGCTGAGTCAAGGTACACTTAAGTTTTGATTTCGTTTGCTTTGAAAATATTACCATCAATTGATTTGGAATTTCAGTTGCACTCACATGACAACAAAATCACAATAGTTCAGGTGGACAACCCCAATCATAAATTTCTAGTTTTATAGGCAGCATCAATAATTTTGTTTGTTCAATACAATGCCTTATTTTTCCCAAGTTTCATATACAGTATGGATGTTATTTCTTCCTTCTTTTGTTTTATTTAATTAACAGATCCTTGCTTATGTTCAGTATTTCCTTGTTTTAAAGTGCTGGTTTGTGTTATATTTTTCACTTATATAGAGTTGGCAAGAGTCATTTGTTTGTATATTTTATGTAGTGTTCTGGCTACTCATACACACTATATCTTCTCTGCACAACCAAAACTACATTTGAACAACATAAGAGTGTAAGGCATACATGATCACACAGACTGTAACTACATCATGAACCAAAGACATATTAGTCATCAAAGAGTATTGTTCTCTAGACTTGCAAGAATCTCAATAGCTAATATACAGAAGTTCTCTGTTCAAAATAGTGCGATGAACTAAGTTAAAGAAAAGCTATAAAAAAATAGAAACCATTTTAATAAAAGTACTAAATTGAAGCATAATGTGTATAAATTTAAATGCAATTGACACCAAAAAAAAATTAAGAAAAAAGAAAATGTATGCAAACGTTACAAGAAATAGCAACAATTATATACATAATGAGACTTGGTATCTTGAAAGCCATGCCCTACATAACGCAATGCCACATTACCTTGTTAGCACAGATCCGACCTGCCTCCAAGGCCTCTGATGACAGCTGCTCATACTCATCCGACACAAGATGGACACACAAAGGAAAATCTTCTACACGAGCCTTCTTTCTACCCAAGTCGAAAATCCTGATCTTAGGGTCCGGCACACCTCTGCAGAACCGAGATTTTGGGTAGGGCTTATTTTTACAATATCTGTAACTGAACAAAAAAAAAGTAAGGGTTATTTTCATAATTACTTAGCACATTCACAATTTTTACTTTCAATAAACCAACTTAGATTTAAAAGATTAAATTTTATGGCATAATCTTTTATATACACTGTAATATTTAACATTTATAATGGTACAGGAGATATTTTTCATACATAGGAATGTTACCTTTATTTAGAAACTAATAAAAAATATATATAAATTGTGAACGTTATATATAGAAGGTGAATGACTTTAATAATTTTGTTTTGAAATACGTAAACAAATGCAAAGTTTGGTAAATTTTATTTTCAGAACATTTCTTTTCAAAATATGTTGTGAGTGAATACATCATGTCTAATTACTAACACTGAAATATTTCTTGAAAATTAATTAATTTATGATAAAATTTTTGCTTGAAACCCCCTTGAAAAATATTCAAAAGGTTATGATAATCTAAATAAGTAATTTAAAACTACAGCATACTTCGCAAAATTATACAACTGCAGAAAAAGTTGGAACCTATTATTCTAGTCATTCAGAGATGTAAAGTGATGCATATCAATTGAATCATGAGTGTTATAATATTTCTCTTGAGCGTTACTATTCAGTGATAACATTCGAGACTTTTTTTATACAACTCTAACATAGAAAAACAGCACACATCTGGTAGCAATGAGGTTATACGTACGCAAAGTATACTGATTTGGCTATACTTCAATGACAGTTAATTAATTTATACATAAATAAATACTAAATAGACATAATTTTGGTAACACTCATGTAATTAAAATACTTGCCATACTATAAAGTTCTGTGTACATTAAAAATGATACCCAATGGATTTACTTACACTTCTACCTATAAACAAAACAGGAAACAATAAGACTGCCTCTGAATTTGGTGCTAAATGTGGAAGTCAGTATATCAGTGGAAAAAATCAGTACCACTCGTGAGATGGCACTCATGAAATACATTATAACATTCTTCCAAGCATCAAGAAAAATGTGATAAGTTGTACTTTTATACCTGGGACATGTAATTTCTATGCATTCTGTACATAATACCCTTATCACACAAAAACAATTAACATGTTCCTTTTTGTGTGTTTTGTTCATTATTAATAACTTAACATATTTTACTGACTATTCATGTTATTTAAACAAAACTTATTCATATATTTTAATTTTCATTGCCCAGACAGCTTGTGAATTAAATTGAAAATGATCCATAAGCCCCATTATTCTATTTTCTATACCTACTGAGCAAGTGCAGATAAAAAATTAGTTTAGTCCCATATATACAATATTGTTACCACTGTATCCGACACATTGTGGAACCAATGCCAATAATGAAGTTTTGACAATGCCAGTAAACATGTAAACTTGAAAATTAATGACCGCAACCAAAAAACCCATCTGGATAAATTTCTGGTACAGGGAAAGAGAAAACAGGGAACATAAGGGTAATTATCCATTGTAGCGGCTTTTCTGAAGGAAACGTCCTAAACCAACAAAAGTAGCATTAATGATTAACGGGTTCTGCACAGCTTACCTTGTTCATATTCAGGATGGCGTAATGTTAAAATAAGTAGAACGTATTAAATAAAATAGTTAAAGAACGAGGAGCCCGCCGCTTTGTTTACATCGGGCGCCATGATTTTCGGTGATTTTTGGCATTGTGCCGTTACCTTATTGGCTGTGGGTCGTTGACGTAATTGTCAGTCTTAAGACGTCATCATCATGGAATTTCAGTTGCAGTTCAGATGCGATACAGTGTGGTTGTGTTGTTGCTGGCGTGAGTTGTGACGTGCAAATCAGACCAATTTAAAAACAGAGTGCAAGAACGAGTGGTTCTGTGCGTAATATTCACATATGAACGAGTGCTTCTGTGCGTAATATTCGCCTATTTGGCAGGTGTTACTTGAATTTTAACACCCTACAATCCTAGGTTAGTTTAAAACCCTGCAATCGTATGTTAGTTTAAAAATGTAAATTGTGATTCACCCATCGGGGGGTTAGGTTCAGTTAGCTTAGGTGGGCACGTATTACGAAATTAGTCGGACGTTAATGCCCCTAGTATATTCGTGTTCTGCATAATTAGTAGAGT
>NQII01001133.1:76374-104473 GCA_002778355.1 Clitarchus hookeri | reverse complement strand
CCGCCCCCACCACAGTCACCGCCCCCTCTGTGACCAACCTCTAATCAGCCTGTCAGTTCCCCTCACCTAAAAGTCAACCCCTGGTCTTCCCATTCCTCTGCACAAGCCACCGCCACCCCTGCTCCCCTTCGCACTGTTCCTCCCACCGGTAGAATACAGTGTAACGGCAACTTAGAAATGTGAATGGCCCGAAGATACCAAGAGGAGAAAGTGCCGTGCATTGCCTTACTCATCAGAGTACAGTTGCAATGCGGGAGGATGGAGGGTGTGTTGGCCTTCGGGCCTTAAAAACCTGTTCCTCCCACTACCCCTGCCACTCACCCCGTCATGCAGGCCCCCTCTCACCATGTACCCATCGTAGCCCAATTGCCCTCCTCCTCATCACTCGCTTCCCAAACTCCATCCACCACCTCCCTCTCGGACTCCCTCCAAGAAATAATCGATTTAATCTTCCATTAACTCCCCCTCAACTGTTTCGCCATCGCTGTCCTCTCCCAAGCCCATTCCACCACCGAGAAACTAGACATTCTCCCGAATGTGTTCCTCCAGTTTTTCGACGGATTCCCCTCCACCCCTTAAATTCCTCATTCCACTCCCTCCTGACCAATCACTCATCTGATGTCGTCCTCCTCTCCGAAACCTGGCTCATTCCCCCGATCTCTTTTACTCTACCTGGGAAACAATCCACCGCAGTAACCGGGCAGGTTACGGAGCTGGGGTTGCCATCCTCAAATTCTCCATTTCCCATCATCGCCTCTCTATTCGCACATCGTCCGCGACTGAGGTGGTCGCTATGCATCTCCATGGCCACCCCTACCCTCTCACCCTCATTTCCTTCTATCTGCCACCCATCTACCTTTTCCCCTTCGGCTCCATCAACGCCCTCGGCCGATGCTCACGTCAACATGGCGGAGATTTCAACGTATCCCACTCGAACTGGGGTTGCCCTTCAACCAACCGCCACGGTACCTCCCGTCGCGAACTGCTCCGGTGTTCTCCCCTCCACCTCTTGGCACAACCCTCCCCCACTCACAACCCAGCTCTACTCAACCATCGCCCCACCACCCTCCACTTCGCCATCCCCACTCGCCACCCCACCATTACCGATGTCCGCACCATCACTACCAGATCCTCCTATCACATAACTGACCTCGGCCTCCTTCATTATCACCCTCACTCTCATTTCCCTCATTTCGACTTCCATTCCGCCGACTGAATCAACTTCCAATCCTCACTCCACACCTCCCACGACCTTACTGTCCCCATCAACTCCCTTACGGATATCGACCTCAACACCACCATCCTCACAGATTCCATTACTTCTGTGCCAACTCCCATAATCCCCTCCACTTCCCCTCTGAAGTCTTCCCCACACCCGCTCCCCCTCTTCAGCCATCCCTCCGTACACCACCCGTATCCAACATGCACTGTCCCTGCAGAACTGCTTCTGTGCCCGTTGGCAGGCGTCCCACAAACCGCAGGATCGGAGGTTGTACCTCCTCCTGCGGGGCTGGTGCCGGCAGTCGGTTCGGAAGTGGAAGGCCGATCAGGAGCTGCTGCGCCTCCAATCCCTTTTCTCTTTCAATGTATCCCTCTGGTCCCACCTCCAGGGGACCCCCACCCACATTCCTTCCCTCACCACACCCATCCACACCACCGATAAATCGGAGGCCATATAGGCTTTCCTCCACACTACCTTCGCCTCCGTCCCCCTTCACACTCTCTCTTCCACCGACTCTTCTGAGGACGATGACCGCCCCCCCCTTCCCCCGGCATCTTCAGAAATGTGACTCTCTCCCTTCTCCCTGCTCGTCGCTCTTTCCGCCTCGCAATTTTCTCCGAAATCTTTTCCCTTCTTACCCATCTCCGCCTTTCCGCCATGCCCGGAGCCGACTCGGTTCCCCGCCCCCTCCACCGCACCCTTCCCCAGTAAGCACAGTCTTTCTCACCCTGCCTCATCAATGCCATTCTCCTTCACTGCCATTTTCCATCTCCCTGGAGGACCGCCATTGTCGTCCCCATCCCGAAACCCGTCAAACCCCCAACCGCTCTTCTACTTGGTAGTCTATCTCCCCCACCCCCCTCTACAACGCTATTCTATCCAATGTTGCCAAGAAAGTTATCCTCCACCGCCTCCTCCACGTCTTCTCCGCTGCCAACATCCTCCCTAACCAACAGTTTGGTTTCCGCACCCACCACTCCACCACCCGTGCCATAGCCCGTGTGGAACATATTGTCGTGTCAACGCACGGGCATAGTCCTCCTAGAACTTGCCAGGGCATTCCCCTTTGTCCCTCACCAACATCTCATCATCCGTCTCTCCGCCATGGACATCTGCCCCCACCTAACTTGTCTCCTCTGCTCGTTCCTGGAGGGTCACTCCTAGCATGTGAGGGTGGATAGTTCGCTTTCCCACCCCTGCGACATTCTCGCCGGTGTTCCGCAAGTTCCTGTCCTCAACCCCCTACTCTTTACCCTCCACATAACTGACCTCAAAGTTCCTCTTGTCACCCACATCGATCAATACACCGATGATACCTGCCTCCTATCCTCCTCCGTCCACGAGCACATGCTCAGTGACCGCCTCAGTCGCAGCCTCTACTCCCTCAACACCCAGCTTCACTTCCACGGCATCGGGCTTGATTACTTTAAGTCCACCGACATTCTCATACCCCACCATCACTCCCTCTCCGTCGGCACCCTATCCCCTCCAAACTCTCCATCACCCTATTTCCTGGTCGAACACCCTCAGATACCGGGGGGTCCTTTTCAACTCCCATTTCAATTTAATTCCCCATATCGACTCCATCTGCACCAAAGCCCGTACCACCATGATTCACCTCGCCCCTGTTCTCTGCCCCTCCTCGGGATCCTCCCTCGACATCCACCTCACCCTTTTCCGCACCTTCAACATCACCCTCATAATGTATACCTCCTCTATCTGGTCCCACATCACCACCCACACCCTCCGCCCCTCCACCCACATCTTCTTCCGCTCTCTTCGTCTCATCCTCTGACTCCCCCTCATTGTTCACCGCGACCAGGTCCTCGCTGCTGCCCGCATCCCTCATTTCCACTCCATTCTCGCCACCCTCACCGACTGCTCCTCCAAATAATGCGCTCGTCACCATACCAACCATATTATTCGTCAACTAGCCACCCCCATTCCGCCCACCGCCTTTCTTTGCTAGCAGCTTCTTTCCACCCACAATCTTTGGAGGACCACCGACGAGGAAGATGACACGATGAAGAATCCCGCCAGCCTCCCAGGTGACGACAGCCCCTGCCAAGGCTGACGTAGCACTGCTCCTTTCTTCACTTGTGCTCTTCCCCACATACCCCTGCTTCGTTTTCGGCCCCATTACTCTCTCCCTCATATTACACCCGCACTTCGCCCATTTCTCTCTGCCACTTCATGCATGCCAGAACTCCACCTGCTGGTATGCTCACCCTTCATGTTCTGATTATCCTCGCCCAGCAGCTCTGATCATCTTCAACTACACCTTCATGAATCAAGCCCGAAAGTATTCCTGGTCGGAAGGGCTTCACACAAAAGTTACACGATTCTCCCCCAAGCACAACACCATCTACACTTCACAAAAAAAACATTCCAAAAAGGCATACTTGGGGATAATTAACACATGAATTAAAATAACATACGAAACAATCCTGCAATCTTTTGATAATTTTCTTTTACTGGATAATGATGTAAACAATTTTAGCCAAGTCATCTAATGGGCTAAGAAATAATACCTTACTGGGCACATACCCTTTTAGGGATAAATGGAGTGATAAATAACAAAAAATCAATGGCACACAAAAAACATACAATCCAATAATAGAATTTACATTTTCGTGGAGAAACAAATAGTTGTATGAAATTCCACTCACTCATCCCCTTTCCAAGGGGTATGGAATGCCTAACCCACTCCATTCTATGCCATTCCCTCTCGTCTGTCAAGGGAATGACAAATTAGGTGTGTTCGTTTCATACCATTAAGCACCAAAGTTTTAGAAGAAAGCTTGGATTGCAACAGCAAAGCATGATAGCATCGATGGTAAAACATAGACTCCCATTTTCGTAAGGTGCCACGGTGGCTGAGCTGCTAGACTGCTCGCTTCCCAAAAAGGCGAACCGAGTTTAATCCCCGGCCGGTTCACTCCAGATCATGCTGGACGATGCCGATGGTTGGTGGGTTTTCTCGGTGATCTCCTGTTCCCATCGTCCTTTCATTCTGGCACTGCTCCACACTTACCTCACTTCTCCCTCATCGGCTCTCAAGAACTCGATGATAAGAGCAACTCAAATCTCTTCACTCTTCACTCACTCATCCATTTGCATATATTGTTTGCTCAAACAAAGCAAACCACCAATTGTAATTCCTTGCCTCAACAGGAATTTTATAAATAGTAATTTTATATCTAGTTATGTTTTGATGTTATTTTTAATTGGTGTTATAAAATTGTTGCATAACTGTACGTAGTGCATAAATGTAATACGATGGAAACGGCAACTACTTAATACTGTGCACTATTAGTTTGTAATTAACAAACACATTTAATCGAATTTACAATTTCCCTTTGTTTTTTCAACAGTATCATCTATCATTCTGCTTTCAATATGAAAGCAAAAGTGAAGTCAACTAGTTTTATTTGTTCATACAATGTAATTTTTTCAAAGAACGTAGATTTTTATTTTCGTAAATTGAAAACTTAGATATTTGAACATTTTCTCAGCACTCACTCCCTTCCACTACAAATTTTTGCCAGCATGCTTTGGTTTTCCCCATTGTTGTACTATAGTTGCCTCGGATGTGTCTTTCACAATTAATATAGGAAAAGAGTACAGCTGTATATTTGCGATGCTTATACAGGCCTACTTTGCCTTCAGAGTCACCTGTAACCATGTACTAGTTTAAGTTAATCTATAATTATGTTATATACACAGGACTGACAGTTTCACTGCCTAATTTTCACTTTAAATAAGGCCATATCTGTACTGAAAATTAAAAAGAAATAAACAAGTTCTAGTAAGTGCAATATAAAACCACATTTATTTGATACAGTGCAAAACTGTGTAAAATACTTTAAGTAGCAGAATTTTGATATTATATAGTGACTTGTGAACACTAGTTTCTTTCAAGCACTTGCCATGTTTTTCATTATGTAACATTTTTTTGATATAGAACATGTTCATACCTGAATATGGGGTTTTCCCATCCATCCAGAACAAAAACATTGGGCAACAAAAATACCTGGTGGTCTCTCATTCCATTGTCGCATTCAGTATAATCGAGCATATCATGGCAAACACATGAGCAACAGTGGTAGACCAGCAGTAGTGCTTTCCCAGGCAGCCTCCCCGGAGAAAGGCAAAGTGGCCTCAAAGAAGCCACAAACCAAGCCTGTGCACCTGCGCACATCGGAGATGGTGTGTTCAGGAATAAAAACCTACAAGGAAATGAGCAGGTCTTCACTGCATGCCATAAAGAGCTATGTCTCATCTGACGTGGGCCACTCCTGCGTGGTCTGGCACGGACACTGCCATCGTGTCATCGGCCCACAGTCGCTGCACCAGTGCGGCCAGCGGAATACGCAAGTCGTATATCCCGATGCGTGTCCACACCGAGTGATCCAACCAAGTGCCAGTGGTGTCCCTAGAGAGATCTGTGTAATTAGAATAGGAATCAAGTGTTAGAATGTGTAGTTAATAACATTAAAATTTAACGTCCACTGTCAAATGTTCGTGAAATTCGCTCTTAGGGGATTGCGAAGTAATCGTAGAATAAATGCAAGCCACATGCATATTTAATGAGGTGTAGAGTAGCAAGGCTAGGGTATTTGAATTGTTCTATATAATTTTCCTAGTGCAATTGTGTCTAATCAAGTGAATTAGTGACATGGGAAATAATTAGTCTTTCTTTCAACCTGCTCCAAAACCTAACAGACCTAAATTTCCCACATGCTCTGCAAGGCACCACATAATCATGTTTTGTATTAAAATTGGTGCTTAATTAAGAACTCTAAACTCTCTACAGGATTAAAAGAACCTCACTCAGAACATTTCAGTGTATATGGGTTAATGTAATTTACTGGAACTTTTATTTAATTACCAACAATTTTCCCCGTGTTTGCAGAACCCCGGTGGTTTAATTACTCTTGTAAGTTTTCGCGCCATTCTTGACCTTTTTGTACAGTAACGGTCGTTGGCAGGCCTTGTGAGTCAGGTCTGCTTTGATTTGCATTGCATACATGTACCAACGAAAAAGGTTAATATGAATTATTAGGGGTCAAACACTCTTAAGAGGTTGTGAAGCGATCTGACACATGAAATGAAACAAAGGAGGCAATTAATTATGTTTACTCTCATGTTGACACTGGATACACACTTATGCAATTGCGCACACTTGAGGACTGTGGCCCCCCGAAACAGTAAAAAGATGCGAAGTGCAGAAAAAATTAATAGGAGTTAAGCCCATGGGCTTGGTGAGCCACCAGGAGAGGAGAAGGAACTACTCCAGGGCAAAAAAAAAGTTTCAAAGGACTTAAACTATTGACATTAAAGTGGTATATCACATAAAAAGTTGAGGTGCCCATAGTGTGGCACGGCAGCACTCGCTTCTATGCATCCATGATTCTGACTGGTTATCATGACGGAAGGATGCTCGAAGTTCAGAGCGTCCTGGTGCCAAAATTCCCGAAAAGCAAGCAGAAATATACAAAACAAATGACGACATAGAAAATTAAAAATGTACTCTGGAATTACATTAGGCGCTCAAAGTAGAATTATAGAACAAATTACGCATGAGAAAAATACAGTGGTTGCAATTACCCTAGAGAAACATGTCACGGTAATGGAATTGTGAGATGTCTTTCGGAGTTTCTAGTGACAGATATTTACAGGAACACTTACAACTTAATAAAGAGAATTAATCATAAAACAATTTAAATTACAAAGTGAATTGTGGCACCAGGACACTGGGCCAGTCCTAGTTAAAAAATTGGTGAAGAAGAGGTATAGGTAGTTGTTGGAAATGTGCAATATGTATATGTTTATTGGTTACTGGTATTTGAACGATCATACTCCTGATGGGAGAATATTAGAGAGTTTTGGGTTAGAGCGTCCCACACACTCACTTCACTCGTTTCACCTTATTTGGCTGTTATATCAGTATGAAGGGGCACTCATGGGGTCGCTGGCCTGCAGTTACCAGTGAGGTTCCGTAGTCGTGTTAATTTCTCCGATGTTTCCTCAATCGGGTTTTAATTTGGGAGTGCTCACCTGGCATGAACGAGCATGCTCCCCCCGCCGTCCATCAACAAAACAAAAAAAATTTACCTCTAGGTAATGTGACTGCTGGTAGTACCACGTCACCTTCCTACATGTTGTTCCAGTTGGCAGTGTTTACAGCAGCCATCCGCGGTACGAACAGCCACTGTGAGCTAGGGACGCAGCTTGTGGATATAACACTGTTTAGCAAAAAGGTGCTGTGAGATGTTTGTATCCTTCCTCTAAAACAATTTATAATGTAGTTTGATTACATACAAATTGGTAAAAGTATTTATGCAGGATTTGCCTTAAAAAAATTATATTACAAACATGTTCATCACTATTGACCATGGAAAAACAGTTGTGCTGGTTTTGGGTAGTTTAATATTGGGTAAGGAAAGTGTGATTTTACCATGTGATGCTTGTCTTTGAACATGCCAGGAAAGTGCATCTTTAATATACTGGGGCTCGAGAAAGAGTTGTACAAAAATGGCTTTCTTGCGATACAGGCAAGCACAAGGCAAGACGTCAACCGTGCGGTAAAAAGTTCGATATAGGCCGTATGGGAGAATCAGCACAGTCCTTAGAAAAAACTTTAAAAAGTCATTATTATTTTTTTTTTACCTCAAGGGAGTACGAACCATAAACATGAAAACATATTTCGGTATTATTCCACTTTAGTTCTATGAAAAAATGTTATTCGTTATGTAGGTTCTAACACAATACATATAAGAAAATTTTACAAAATGTTATTTATTTCATGAAAATTGCAATTATCACATTTACTCGCAAACAAAATTGCAAAGCCTGTACACATGCAACACCAGTGCACCCTGGCAGCAAAAATTTTTATTTGCCAAACTAAAAGCATTGAGCTTCCCAACTTGAGTAGAATAAAACCTTATATTTTATTTGCGGATACTTCACACTTTTTGAATCAAACCTTTGAAAATGTACCCCATGTAAGATGTGCTTGGTTTTTTCTAAATATGTTATGTATCACAAGCATTTAATACGTAAGACAACATAAAATTACCTTTTTTTTTTTTTTTGTTAAATTTAACTTCTACTTATATTTTATCTATGAATTATAATATTTTATTTATAATTAATATTAATAAAACCGGGAGAAAATAGGTGTGTTGGCAATGCCTAGTAAGAAATAATTCTTATGTAAAATATTATTACACTGATTGCGCACGAATGTGATGCGCTGTCCCTTAATTTGGTGCAATTATCTAGACTCAGTTAAGCTGTGTTTACACGAGGCGGAGGAATATTCTGGAAGTAGAACTTTAGCAGGGCTTCAGAAATTTTGGAAGTAACCGAGAATGGACTATACCCATATAGGTATACTTCAGCAATCGGATACACTTAGGTTGCACCACTTAGATCTTGAGTTCCAGTTGCAGACTATGCACTATTTACTTGTGCACGATGGCCATGGTTACTCAGAACTAGAAGAGCTCACTAAGCCATCTTTTTCATACTAACTTGGTCCATGGTGCATCGAATGGCTTCAGCCCAAGAACCTCCTGTAAGCTATGTTTGTTAGAGGTGATTGTAACTCATGGTGGAGTCGTTTATTGGTCAACCTAGGCCTGGCAGCGTGTATTTACTGACCTCCAAGCGTACGAAGGCTTCCTGTCTCACTCATGCCTGCCCAGTCCTTACGCAATCCTTGAATCCATCTCTTTGATCTGTACAATGCCCTGAAACAAAGGTTAGACCACTAGAGGACCAAGCAATCCAAAGTTGAACATAAGTTCGGCCCAGTTCATTTTGACTCCCCTGCCAGGACTCACCCAAGCCTATCAAGACACAGGAGAAAACACACCCCTGGAGAGGATGGCTTTACATAACAAACAGTAACTTACTGTATCACAAAAAATACATATTAACCATAACAAAACTTGACCCTTGGGCCTTTTGCAATGTGCCAACATGTAATATGTACACTACATAATTGAGGTCAGTATATGGCTATGAAGGGAATAATTTGAACTACAACATTCATTACCACAATCATTAAGTACCATTATATAAGTTCAGGGGAAAACCTCATTTAAAAAATTAAAATATTAACATCTGTGGGTGAAACGTATTCGTAGTTTTTTAATTCTGTACATTGCTCATGTGCACAGAAGTACAAGCAACTGTCTGGCAGTTCTTGTAATCGTCAATGAAAAAAGTGATTTAGGAAAAAGGAATGCAATAAAACGAACATTCACACAGTAATAGTTTATAATAAATATTTATTAAGTTAACAGAAAGACATTTTTTTCAACTACCATAATTTAAAAAATAAATACATGAACATTGACAAGAACGGATAATTGTCAACAGCAAAGAAACAAACAACCATTTCTTTGTCTTAACAAAAAATTTCATTTGTTTTAAATAACTTCTATTACAAAAATATGCTAGATAGTGAGCTAAAAATATTATTATACTGCGCATACGTTCAACATTATCAACACTTTTATATCCTAACAGTTATCTGTTTTACAGATATGATGGAAACAACGGCACAGAGTGAGATATTTTGATGAAAGAACATTAGTTACTGACATTAATTTATAATAAAGCTTGCACAATCTTTTAACATTTATAATTACTTTTAAAAGATGTTAAATTTATTAAAACAGGAACGGCTTGTATCATTTGCAGTCAATACACTTCACTTAACTTGTAATTTCACAAGTAGAACATTTTGTGATGTTCCACTACATGTATAACACTATTATTTCATGGTCCACCCTTTTAACATTAACCTTGATGCTACCAGGACTGTGGTATATCAAACTTTTGACTCGGACTTCAGCTTATCAGCTTTTCCACTATTTGACTCCGGCTCCAGCGCCAGATCTAAAGTCTAAGCACTCCAAGTGTTTTGTCATCCACACAATACATAAATTTGTACCTAAAATAAGGGGATCAGAGGCCTGATTTTGTTTGTCTAACTGAACATTTATGCATGTTGCTAAACCTAGCATTTCTAAATTAACAGAATAGTGAACACTTATTAACATCATCTTTGAGTTTTAAAAAATTGTCAGCCAGGGCATAATCGGATTCACTATGTTTTAACTGACTCAGACTCCACCCAAAATTGTTCCAACTCTGACTTAGATTACACAGACCTGGATGCTACCATTTCTTTCTTTCCTGCATGTAACATAAACTTGTTTGTGGCAACAGGTATGATGCAATTTCTCTTAAATGTAATACTTTGACGTGAACCGCACGTTCACGAGTCCTTTTGCCCACTGACTGCCGCAGTGTTCCCACACCAGACGCACCACACCGACCGGCTTGTGGGCACGAGTGCATTAGTGTTTAGTATTTATTCAGTATTGATGTATACCATAATTATCGTGTGTCAAAACAGTCATCACATACATAGCCAGCCAGGGACATGTGACATTTTCAAGTTGGCAATGCAGTGGCTGCTACGAGTCAATACTTATATTTAATATTAATATAATGGTGTTTTATTATGTAAGTACAAGGGTAATTGTGTTTTATTATGTAAATTGTGTTTAATTATGTTTATATAAGGTATATCCTGTTTACATCTCATTAGCATTTTAAGTCGCATTTGTTTCATCTCTCCACCGCCAGGTGTCGGCCGTGCTTAGGTGGCGCGAGCCGATGCATTGCGCAGTCTAGTAGGCAACATCACTTCGGCGCGAGCGGACGTGGTAAGTCTCTCGTTTCACAAGAACCTCGGTACCAGCCTCTCAGGCTGCAACCTCACTCAGCAATCGCATCATCATATCATTCACGAAGCAACTAGTATTTTTATGTTACATCTCACCGAGGAGAGAGCAGCGTCACGCGCCTTAAGTAATTAAAATCCAGCAGTGTGTTTATATGACCACGCGGTCACCACGTGTTTGATCAAAGTGTTCAATAAAATAATTATATAAATATAAAACTTGAGTGCGTTATTAATTCAGGTGTGCGCAGCGGCCATACAGCTCGCAATTTCTTAATATCTGACGGTGTGTTACCAGAGAACCCCTGGGCCGTCGGCCGAACGACCCAAAAATCTCCACCCTGTTCACCGCGGAGCTGTGGCGCCGGGAAAATCCATAATCATTACATTCCAACTCTGGTAACAGACTGCGTCAACTTCAGTCATGATAACAGCTTATATATTCAGAGCAAATAACTATTTGCAGTTAGAAGAATGTTGAATTGTAAAATTACCCAGAAGCTCACATAACTTGTCTTGTGATTTAAAGAAGCACCATGAACGCAAATGAATTCTCATCCTCTGTGGTGTGTATGGAGTTGTGACCAGAAAATGTGATCAGAAATGCAGACTTCAAGAAAATGGACAGAGATGTTAGTGGTGGTGATCTTGAAGATAAATCTTAAACCAATTACAGATGAGTAAGTCTCGAGGATGAACTAAACTGTGCATGTTCGTATGAATATTGCACAACTGATGATGCTATGGTTTCTGGTGTCATGGAAGAAAGCGATATGACCAGACTAATTTCATAACAATATAATTCCTGTTGTCAGTATTGGTGAGAAGTGACATCAGACCAACTACAATTAATACTGCTGAACCCATCTTCATTGTCTACAGAACTAGCATCACATTCTCTTCTGTTGACAAATCTTCCTACACCTAACAATTAAGACAAAAAATATGGAATGATCCTTATGGCCCGAATATTCTGACACTTCTTTCTGTAATATTAACACAATTCAACCACAAACTACAATCTCAAATAACAAAACTGCAAACAAACTTTCAGTAAATTATAACACACAAATAACAAAAATTTACTACAAGACAGACTAACAACATGTAAAACGCAAACGGAAATATTTTTCCAATCTTATCAGAAAACAGTTAAAAACATGTAAATATATAAAATAAAGAAAACAGTTTTAAGGATTAAAACACACCAATTCAACTTCCGAATGTAACAAAAAAGTAAAAAACTAATGCAATTACATCAATGATAATACTAAACGAATGATATACTTTCTGTCATACCAAATAATCAGTTACTGTAAGGTCATAGTTGAAAGTAAATAATAAATAGTGTAGAATGTACACACTAACGTATGCACACAATTAGCCTAAAGCATGTATCAGGAATTTTTTTTTCAAATTTTTTTTCTGGTAGAAGGGGAAAAAAAGGGGGGGGAGGGAAGACAAAGATATTTTTTACCAGTCGTAAGTTTTCATTAACCATAAATTAAAATTGTGATGACATTCAATATATTTACCTACCTGTTATTTACACATTTAAAACTGAAACTTTGTATTACAAAGCTAACAATAAACCACCAATTACTTATCACAGTGAACTATGAGCTGTTTTCCCATTATAATGGCATTATGATGAACAGTAACAGTCACACTGCAATCAGAGGCATTGTGTTTGGCGACAATTCGTGCACTTATCAGGTTTTGCAATTACAGTAATATCAAATGTGGAAGAGGCATAATGATTTCGCACACACATAGAGCGAGAGAGGAAGTTCACTGCTACAAAGATCAGCAAATATGTACTCCAACCTCATTACTATGCATCAGCAACATTTTATTTTTATTCAGCAATTTTAACGTTCATCATGCTGTAATATTCATAACTCGACACATCAAACACTCAGTATTCTGAAACCCACGAATAAATTAGCTGAAATATTTATGTACATTCACTGTAAGTATAAATTTAAAGGTAATAATTTGCCAACTACAATAGAGTTAAAGTAAAATACGTATTGTATGTTCCCGATTTACGTTGTTTCGGAATGTCGTTAATATTTAAATACCCGTGTTTCAGTTAAAATTGTCGCCAATTCAAATTAATGTCTTTTTTTTTTCTTTTTAAATCTCTATGTATTCTGCGTGCGCTATTTCCCGCATTGTTTTTGATGTTACCGATTGGTGAGCTGTAATTTAACTTTCTGTACTCTCATTTTTATTTTCTATAGTTACGCTTTACAGGCAGCATATACATATGACGCGCCACGCCGCTCTCTTTATTAACGTGCAATTTCCTGCCAGCTGGCAGCTGCTTCCCTCCCTCCAGACATTCCGCTGCCAGGTGATAACACAATCTCCTCCCTCCCCAACAAGATTACACCCTAGATACTGGTCCTTCTCCCTTTCAGTTACCGCGTGACTTTTGTGCGGGCGGATTACTGTGAACGTTGTTGCATTGCGAGTTTTATTTGCGGGATGGCTTCCAAATAGCCAAGTTCGTCTCTCAACGCCTATTTCGAGGGGGGGAAAAAAACAGAACATCTGTCTTGATGTCTACAAAAATTTACATTTTAAGACACTTCTATTTAGGTGAGCGGGCTGTATACATAGGCAGAGCATTAGGCCTGCCACATACCACAGTTCGCATAATAAGAACTAACACAGACAAAATAAAGGGTAATTTACTGAATGCTTCATCTGTCAGTGCTACGAAGACAAGCTACACTCGTAGCCAAGCAATAAAGAAAATGGGGAAGATGCTGGCCACATGGATAGGAACACAGAATCAGCGAGTTAAATTTGGCGAAAATGGTAGAGTCGTTTTCGAGATATAAAGGGGCGCTATCTTTCAAAATGGCTGACCAACAATATTAGCTTCTCAATTCAATGCTTACAACTTGCGCGATCAGTTCGCAAAATGTGGTTAAAATCGGTTGAATAGTTTCCAATATGTAAGATATCACGCAAAATTTTAAAATGGCCGCCATTTTGAAAGCAAATACTTGGCGTAGTCTAAAACTATAAAAGTCATATTTCCTTACTAAGTACCATATGTGTACCGAGTTTGGTGAATTTCGGTTTACGCGTTCAAAAATTGAAAGGGTGTGGGGCACACACACACACAAAGTCACGCGCAGAAACACACACATACACAAACACATTCATACACACAGACATGAAAGTGATCTCATAAGCCTTTCTTTCCATCGGAAAGTTGGCTAAAAAGCATAGAATGCCACAAACACGTAAATAATTACGCGTTTGATAGCACTTCTAAAAACTTTCAGCCAAGAACTCTCATATAAATCATAATTAATGAACATCTTCTGAAGTGTGGCCAAATATATGTTTAATAACCAATTTTTGCCACATAAGGCACGAAACCACCTGGCAACATAACTACAGGAGTTGCTAAAGAAGCCGTTCTCATTAAGGTGATCACCTACCTAGCGATCGAAATGCGTTGCATCTTGTTTGAAAATGCGTTTTTCGTCGAAACTATTAAACACGTTCCCAAAAAATTTGCCTACTGAAAGAAAGCACTTCCCAGGCGATGACGTAATGGTACTTTAAAGACATCGCGTGCATACTAGAAACATTATGTTCATGCCATCCAACATAGCTGAAAACGAATTTTTCGTACACACTTTTTGAATCAACCCTTTGAAAAATCACCCCATTTGTGACGTATTTGGTTGTTTCCTAAATATATGTCATGTGTCACAAACGTTTTATAATTCTGTTAACATAAAAACACCTTATTTTAGGTAAAATTTTAATTTTTTTTTTTTATAAAATGAGCTGCAGTTGTGTTTTTGCCCTTCCCGCGTCGCTCGGCCCCCGCCACTTGACTGTATAACAGTATTCTGGATACTGGAGCCCAGATATGGTTTGGCGTAACGTAACTGACAGCAGTATTATCCCACTACAAGAAGATAAAATGCTGTCTGCCAGGATTCTCTTTTCGGGTATCCCGGGTTAATTGTTCCCGCCACGACGTCGCGAAATAACGTGATACTTCTCTGAAAGCTCTCGTTGTCTGAAGTCCGTGGCTTGGCAGCTGCTGGTCATTCCGCCTGACAGATGACCAACATTCCTCGAGGGAAATTGAAAGATTACGTCTGTGGAATGCCAGTACAATCCCGGAGTAACGTAAATGCCTGAACTCCATAAACAAAACTCAGTCTCTCAGAGTATTTCAGTACTTGGTATTTTTACGGAAATAAAACTACAAACCAACTAGACAACATACAAGGATCTGAGCAGAAATAGTTTTTAATTTAGGTAATAGCTTTGCCAACTATCTTTTTACTGTTCTCAATGTAGAATCGTATGCTTCAGTGACAAATGTACGTTTGTCTGTCTTTCTCAATACGGTAAATTATCGGTTTCACAATTCGTAGTTTTCATTCATTCCTACGAACGTTAGTTTCTTACTGGCGTAAGTTAATTAATTAGTTTGCGTAGTAGGAAGTAAGCCCTTAATGGTACTGAGAATAATACCAATACATTTATCACAACACGTGACATTGTGGTGAGAAACTAAACTTAACTTCTCCTTTCAAGCTATTAGATGTTAATGGGTCTGTATCTCTACATTTTATCTGGCATTCAAAGGAAGGTAAGTGGGAGATACTTTGCAGGTAAAAGCCCGCCCGTTGCGGCAGAAAGTATTTTAGTACGTAGTCCTCTTAACAAGGCAGAAGTGTGGGTGTTCTCGGTTACCGTGATCATTGAGTTGAATGGAGAGATTTGGGTGGCTCTTGAGAACCGATGAGGGTGAAAATGAGGGGAGAATGGAGCAGCGCCAGAATGAAAGGGTGGGGGAAACGGGAGATACCCGAGAAAACCCGCCTACTCAACACGTGGTTATGACAGTTATGACGGAAATCCTTGAGTGAGTGTTGGGGACACAGCGCATACGACAAAAATGTCTACCTCACATTATATTTATTTCAGTAACACAGCAAATTTCTTTTTACATAATGTTACTACCGTTGACCAGAAAAATAGATTTTAAAATATTTAGTACCTTTGCATAATTTTAATATAATAAACACATACTCTTCTATTTTAGTTTATGTTATGTTAAACCTTGTATTCGTTTATACTTTGGTTAGCATATACGGTAACAACAGTTTATTACCGACTATTCTAGATTGGTTTATGTCGTCTTGTTAGGTTAACACATTAAATTCTTGGAAAATCTTTTTTTAACTAATTATATTTTCAGACACGTGGTTTTATAATTTAAAACACGCGCAATCTCCGAAATAATACAAAGATGCCGTCGATTTTAAAGTTATCGATTTTTTCTCGACAGTGTTGCTAACATTCCTTGAGAAGAGCCTTTCCGTTCCGAATAACATTCTCCTGACACCAACAATCCAGACGTTTCGATAAGGAAGAAGCACAAATATATTGTTTTAAATTCTTTCAGTATTGTATGGAGATGGTCTATTAGTTATCTTTCCCCCCTTGTTCACTAAAATTTGAGATTATGGATGTTTTGTTATTAACGAAAATAATTTAAAAATCAGCGGATGTTTAAGTTTTGATGACAAAGATACCCGGTTGGGTGATTCTAAACTCTTTTAGCAAAAAAAAATAGTACTTCTACAACGCTTTATTCAAAGTTAGTATTTTAGACTATTCACGATAAATTGAGCACTTTTGAAAGCTTTCTTAAGATGTGCTTGTATGCACTTTGTATATTCTTCCGCCCTACGGAAAGTTAATACTGCCGTAGTCCTGATCACTTTATTCATGCGTCTGTCAAGTGAAACTGTGAGCTTCTAAGAAAAGTAAATATTTTATAACATTTGCTAAATCTTACACCTAAAGGCATTAAAATAATAGAGGAAAAGANCTTCTAAGAAAAGTAAATATTTTATAACATTTGCTAAATCTTACACCTAAAGGCATTAAAATAATAGAGGAAAAGAAAAATCAATTCTCTATACAAAAATATTTACCTAACACTAAAAATACAAAGTTAAGAACAGGGTTATTTCCCTCCAACATTACCAAATTGATTGGACGCACGCCAGTCAGTTTGCCTGTTAAAACATGTGTAGGTAGTCGTAGTGACATTTTTCAAAAGTGGATTTAGAAAGTGCTCAATTAACCGTNCTTCTAAGAAAAGTAAATATTTTATAACATTTGCTAAATCTTACACCTAAAGGCATTAAAATAATAGAGGAAAAGAGAAATCAATTCTCTATACAAAAATATTTACCTAACACTAAAAATACAAAGTTAAGAACAGGGTTATTTCCCTCCAACATTACCAAATTGATTGGACGCACGCCAGTCAGTGTGCCTGTTAAAACATGTGTAGGTAGTCGTAGTGACATTTTTCAAAAGTGGATTTAGAAAGTGCTCAATTAACCGTNGTGCCTGTTAAAACATGTGTAGGTAGTCGTAGTGACATTTTTCAAAAGTGGATTTAGAAAGTGCTCAATTAACCGTTAACAGCTTATTCAAAAACAAAATAATTTATAAACATTTCTGTGTGGGCGGTTTCAAGAATCATTTAAATAGTTTAAGAATATCCCACGAACCAAATGTAAATGTAAGGTTTATATCGAAATAGAAATCCGACACAGTATCTCATCGGTGCCATTTTGGCAGTATAAAAATAATGAAAAAATTTCTTCAGTTCGTCATGCTTTTTCGTTGCGCTTTTTTTTTGTCTCCGCGCAATGTTTAGGTTTTACGGCGATACCGCCAGAAATTTGATTATAAACCGCGAACATAACCACCTGCCACCTTCAGTCAACATAGAACTGCAAACACGGCGGAATTTCCACAGCTGGAAAATATGATTAGAATTAATTTTCCTACCCGTGATGGTTCAACAGAATAACAGGGAATTTAACCTAGTTTGTCACGTCTGACACAGTGACATTTACATGCCTTTTGTCTTTTCAATGACAAAACATAAGTGGAACATCATGAGCACGTCTCTAAATATATGTGTATACAGGCTGTTAAAGATAATACTAAAAAAAATCAGTATGGACACAGGACAACGAACTAAAAATTAATGAGAGGGAACCCATGTCAGGAAATGCGTGGCTTGCAGTAAGTACAAACAGTCTGCGTGTTCCTACAGGTGCGCAACCCACCAGTCATCAACGCAAAATTGGTGGACTATCTGTGCCATATTGCTTTACTGCGCATGAGCGACTGCACTTCGCAGTCCACGATTCACAGTCTACTTATTGCGTCGTGTGTGACTGTGATGTGTTCCAGAGGAGGGCCACGTTTCCAACTGCGGTCTCATTGGAGAAGGACGTGTATGCAGAGAGCTTCGAGAAGAAGAGGTGTCTTTAGCACTTATTGGTGCTAAAACACCGCGTCTGAAAGTTAAGTGCCATTTTTTAAGGCTCCCCCATAAATAAATTTTTTTTTTAGGTAACACAAAGCGTCAGTCACCCGCCCCTCCTTAGCCTTGTCTCCAGTAGAGAGGGGAGGTAAGGAGGTACGAATTTGGGCGAACACGCATCACCAGAACAAAGAAGTGTTGGAAAACTGTAGGCACACAACACAAAACTTGCGACCCGCAATGACCAGCCCCGAGGCTGCCATGGAGATAAATGGGAGCTCCAGTGCACCAAGTGTATCAACACCGCGAAACGACGCGCCCTCAGCGCTGCAAAAAATAAAGTAAAGCGCACAAAACGCGCGCACGACGCGCAGCCCCTCAGGGCACTCAACAGCTCCCAGTGGGCCAAAATAATGCCGCTCCGGGCTCTCAACAGCCGCAGCAGCCGGCCAAGCTACCCCAGATCAAGCCATTCACCGTATACCTCACCAGCACACATAAGTATCCTGCACTCAAGCGAAAACTGGATGAGGCTATGACACTCTCATGGAGTGCTGTCTATGTCGGGGCAGACAGCATCTTCATACACACCTGCTCGGACGGACTACGTCACAACTGTGCGAATAATGAAATAAATGGGGCACCAACACAGCCTGCTCCGCCAGGCTGATGGAATCCCAGTGAAACTGGTTCTCTGACACATTCAAGCGGAAACCCCCATGGAATTTCTCCCGAATAATTCCAGTGACTCGGGATGCCAGAGCAGCGTGGCTGGCTCTTAACAGACCGAACTAGGTGATCCATCAACAAGCTCGCAATAGAACTGCCTCATAGCACAAATACAGCGCCTTACCTTGCACTCGCGAGCTTCGCGGGCTTTCAGAACCGCGTGGAAGAGTTCCACAATGCAACTGGACCCATCTAATGCTCCCACTGCCAGCAGTTCAACCATGTGGCAGCAGGCTGCAATGCTACACGGCGATGTCGCTACTGCAGTGGCGTACTTCACTAAAGAGTGCACTATTGTTGACGACCAAACACAGGTTAAATGCGTGAGCTGCGGACAAAATCATTATGCAAATTACCGCGAGTGCAAAACCTATAAGACGGCAAAGTGGAGCTACCATGCGCCTGATACTCGACAAGCGCGCCATCAACAATCTCAACAGGCAATTCGGGAAAACCAGCGCGCCNACCCGCAGTACCCAATGCCACAAAACACACAGCGAAATTCATTTTTGCTCTTGTGGGCGCAACAACAGCAGCCAGCATCTGTACCAATGTACAGCAGGCATTCCTGGCTGTAAGACGACCTAGAGTTCCCCGCAGTGGGAAATCAACCCATTCCCCGCGACTGACCACAACATAATATGGGGAATGAAACCGCGACCAATGGCCCCTCTTCGCAATGATTGCGATATGGGCATCGCCGAACATGTCCATACAAGACAAAATAATTGCCACCATCGGTTCCTCCATTCAGCTGGTCAAAATCTTTGACCATGCTGACAAACCAAAATAATACAGCTACCATAAACACACCCAAAATACACTAACACTCCATTCTTTTCTGTAATGCACGAAGCCTTAGCTCAAAGAAGGACTGATTTATAAACTATTTACCTCGTCATAAAATTAAAATCACTGCAATTAACGAGACACACTTTAAAGAAAATTCTCGCTCTATGCCATATATAGAAAGGACAGGTCTCAGGATAGAGGAAGTGGCAGAGGTGTTGATTTTTGTCCACAACTCTGTTGCACGTAACGAAGTAATGCTTCCAGATTTTTCAATTCTGAAAGCTGTAGGTATTGAACGCACCAAGCTCTTAGCAATTTATGTCCTGCCTGGGCGCTCGCTAACACAGGCTGATCTAGACTTGCTTTATAATATTACACACCAAACCTTCCTTGCAATAGCTGACATAAATGTTAAATATCCGAATTTGAATTCTAGAAATATAACAGCCAATGGTATGCTTATGCAAAGGCATTAAACGACTAGAAATGATCAAATTATGACCCATTTGAGCCTACTTTTAACCCACCGAACATAAATCAACATCCCTATATACTTGATATTATTTTAGCTAAACAGTTCACAACTGGGTTTGACCTGCGTGTTGAACAAGACCTGTCATCGGATCATAACCCAGTTCACATCGATTTTTATAATTTATGCACAGAAGCAAATGCCCCGAGAAAAAATAAAGATTACTCTAAAGTAGATTGGAGGAGCTTCGCGGATTATATTACAGAAAACCTGCCACGAGTTAACGACAATTATCTGCAAACAAATCAGGATTTTGACGAGGTTATAAACGTCCTTAGAAGCACTATACAGCAGGGCGTGGCCGAGTGCGTTCCTGAAAAGGCACAAACACATAAACTTGATACACTTCCGCAGTATATACGGGATTTAATTACGCAGAACAACCGCCTAAGACGCCATTATTTCAGATACCGAGATCGGCAAACCAAGGCGTGAATTGAAATACAGACTGTCATTTCAGAGGAAGTAACACTCTGGCGGGCCAGAGTATGGGATGCCAAAGTAGCTAAATTAACACTACGCGAAAATAATTTATGGGGCTTAACTAAACGCCCTTTAAATAAGACAGAAAAGGTCCCGTCCCTACAAACTAACACAGGGATTGCATTCACTCCTGAAGCGAGGCCACAAGCCTTGCCAATGTTCTGGAAAATGCATTCCAGCCAAACCAGGACCCTTGTGACAGAAAGTTCGCAACACAAATTTACTGCAAATTAAGCATGAAACAAAGGCGACTGACTGAACACGAACCGGAACTTACTCAGTCACACGAAATTAAGCTTGGTATTCGCCGCATGCATCCCAGAAAAGCACCAGGAACGGACGGCATTCAAGCTATCGTCTTAAAATAAATCCCTGAACTGGCCCTTGAGTATATAGCTACATGCATTAATGCTATTTTCAAGTTGGAATACTTTCCAAGCTAATGGAAAGCTGCAAATGTTATTTTATTCCCCAAACCAGGTAAAAATAAGAAATTCCCCCAAAATTACAAACCAATTAGCCTAATAAATATACTTTCCAAAGTGGTTGAATATGTAATACTAAGAAGGATTAATGCCCACCTCACCAGTCATAACTTACTTCCGACAAAAGCACTCGACAACACATCAACTTGTCCGCATAACCGAATATGTAACTCATGCCTTCAACTGGAAGGACTATGTTGTCGCATACTTTGTAAAGGCATTTTATCGCGTATTTCATGCTGGATTACTATATAAATTATATCAATTAAAATTTCCCGATTGCTAAATTAAATTATTAGCCAGCTATTTAAACCGCAGAACTTTTTCTGTTCAATACGAAGGGGCGAAATCAGACAGCAAAACTATTTTAGTTGGAGTTCCACGAGGCAGCATTCTTGGCCCGGTGTTATTTAATATTTATATACATAATTTACCAAAGCCCGACCACCGACTGGTGCAATTCGGTTGCTATGCTGACAACACTGTCATTTTCAGTCACTCCCACGACCTCGGCATAGCAACACGAAGGCTACAAACTGCTCTGACAGCCTTTCAAGAATATTACACAAAATAGCGGATTAAAATTTATGTCGGGAAAAGCGAGGCGATCGTTTTCACACGTAGGGCACTACCTCAAGCTACCAATCGCCCGCAAATCACACTTTTCGGTGAACCTATACCCCACAAAGATCTAAAATATCTAGGAGTGCACATTGACCAAAACTCACCTGGAAAGCACATATAGACGCCAAGTGCAAATGCCAAGCTTTCCGCCCTCTGTCCCATACTTATTAGACATAGTGTTATAACGCGAAATACAACATTATTGCTTTATTCAATGCTTATACGGCCTGTTCATTACCTATGCTGCGCCCACATGGGCACATGTAGCTAAATCACATATTAAGACTCTGCAGATCGTACAAAATAAATGCCTACGAATTACTGCAGATACGCTTAGATACTGTCCCATTACAGATCTTCATGATGAACTAAAAATTAAAAAATTAAATGAGCACTTCGTCAAAAATTCAGAAAAATTCTACAATTATCGTGCCACAAATTCCAACACGAAAATATCTAGTCTAGGCGATTACAACCCCGACGAGACTCGGAAATATAAGAGGCCAAAGAGCATATCGGCTCATAGACTGCCTTAAATTGCTAAATCTCTGAATGGAGGCCCTCAGCCATGCATGTGATTGTAACTACCATCGGGAAACCCGTATTACTGTATTTTATCCACACTAGCGATTGCAACCCGGAAAATCGGATCCGGTATTCCGGCGGATCTGGCATCACTAAACGTTTACCGAATCCGGTGATATCAATTTTTGGCAAAATAATTGCGCTGTTGCATGAGTAGGTACTTTAAATGCGTGGTGCGTGTGCGTGCGAGTCGTTCGACGCTGTGTCGCCCCACCACGCCGCGCCACCGCGTCGCGCCACGTGCTCAGTCCTCGGTATCATTCTAGTATTCGACTCACTCGAGTCAACAAATGTGTGTTTGTTTTGTCGCGCTGCTTCGTCAAAATGTAAGTAAATAGACATTTTTTCTTGTATTTACGCGAGCACTAATGATTTAAGATGTAGGATAAAATGAAAAATAAACCGCGAGAGTATCTGCTAAAAAGTATTTTATTTAAATAGACATTGTTTTTGCTCAATTGATAAATGAATTATGTTTACGTTACGTTCCACTACTTCCACTTATGAGTGTGAGGATGATATAAAAGATTATTAAATAAATAAATAATGCCGGATACTTCACACAAATCGTCTGAATTATTAGGAATGAATTGAGTTGAGTTACTTAAATGAACTAAAATTTGAATTAAATTTGTAATTAAATATGTTTTGTATTTTGTTTGTTACATAGGTACTACTCGTACTACTAGCCTAGTTGACAAAAGTTTAAAAAAAAAACACTTTCAAAACCAAGCCAAAATGAGGAGTATTATGGCGGGGACAGTGAGAAAACTGTTAACTGCTGAAACAACACTAAAATTTGTTTTAGATAAGTTGCTCACTCATGACACGGTGTTAAGTACTTAATTATCTGAAGCACTACGTACAAGGATTAAAGAACGCCGCACTGTAGTAACAGGAATATTAATATACTTACAGAATCCAAAGAAATATCGTGAAGATACAAACCGAGCTGATGATACATTTACTATGCCAAAGAAAATAGTCATACGATTAGAAATGAAAATTTTTTTTAGAAAGACTTATTCGAGATGATAACTCTAACGAAAACGTGGAAAAAATAGTAGAGAAGAACTTAGATTCACCATCACTGAAAAAAGATTTGACATTACAGGAAGAATTACAATTACAAATCCAGCAAGAAACGACGTGCTATACCATACATACTAAAAAAAAAAAGAGAAAGATTTTGATAACGTACTAAAAAAGGAAATGACTGCATTTGAAAGTGAAGGAGTTCGAGGAGAAAACTTGTCTGCTATTCATGATTATTTGCTGACAATAAAGCCGACAAGTGTAGAAGCTGAAAGTGCCTTTTCGGCCGCAGGCTATATTTGTAGCTCTATTAGAAGTCGACTGGCAGATGACACAATTAACACTATTTGTTTTCTACGATCCTTTTTTCTGTCATAAATATAAAAATGAGACTTGTTAGAATCCTCAAATACCTTCGCCTTTTTTTTCACATGGAGTGGAGAGAAAAAAACTGGGACACAACTGACCAAGTGGTGTCACTGACATAGAACCTTCCGGCGGGTTCGGCAAGCGGCGGCGGTTATTGGCGAAGCAGGGACAGCGGCCTTGCGAGTCGCAGGCAGCGACTGCCTGCTGTCATCGTGGTGCCCGCCGTCTGAGTGCTTCGGAGTTCGCGGTACACCCGGGCGTCGGGGCCGAGGTAGCGGATCACGAGACACTGCGGCTTGTTAGTGTAGTTGGGCTGATAAACAACAAGTGTTTTTTTTTGTTACCAGGACACATTTTATTTAATTAAAACCTCTGTCCCTAGCGAACACGGCCACACCCAGGCACAGTTAAATGTATTTTATTACAAAAGCTTACTTTGCACATAAATATATACTATATTGAACGCCTTTTTTTTCATTATAACTATGAAAAATTCGTGGCTGTAACTTCAGTTAACAAAATACTTACGAAAATAGTAGGCATATCTATCTGAATAAACGATGCCAAAGTCGATTAGGAGGTAGTTTTACCACCGTAGGCGTAGGTTTAACATTGCTTGCCGAACTGCCACCCTCAGAAAATGCTGACCAGTAAATTCTTGAGTAAACCTGCTAAAAGGATTGGTTGCATTCAGAGAAATGTTCCACGCTATGGTGTCTTTTGCTTCAAATGTTTTCCAGTCAAAAGTCATTTTAAAAATATCCAGAATATATTTTTATTTCAATTATTATACAAAAAAAAAGGCATACAAGTGATATACACTTCAGTATAATATCACAAATACAAGTCAGTGCCACGGATTGGTGTTCCTTCACACGGCTAATAAACTAGCAAGTTCTGCTGAGTGTGCAGAGGACTGCGGAGTCTAGTATAGTGCCATATTTCGACGATAGGGCCGGTAATGATCAGAGCCAGTGTTGCCAACCGTAGTATAATGATATTTGTAGTATACTTTCAGTCATTGTAGTATGTCGTATAGCAAATTCATTATACTACGCGAAAGTAATGTAGTTATGCTTCAGAATTTTCAAAATGCAGTGCAATGTTACATTTTAAAATATACCAAAAGACGAGTGGCGACGCGAAAACTTGTAATATAGCATTGGAACGGGAAGCAAAACGGAATGGAATATCTTCGTTGTTTAATGGTCAGAAAGGCCAAATGATGCTCTAACTTGACGTAATTTACATATTCCTACCCTTCCCACTCATTTATGTGCTGTATTCAGCTCTATAGCAAGGGCAAAAGACCTAGAAGGAAATAACTACCAAATTAATCCTCATGTCGGCCGTCGCAAATTAGTGTCAACGATTTTTCAAACTTACATGTTTTACGTCTAATGTGTTTGTTCATATGTTGATCTTATTGTATAATTGAAGTGTTAAATGTAAAATATTTCCGCCATAGTATAATTTATTACAAATATCCTTAAATGTAGAATCATATATTGGACGGCCTGTAGTATTGCAAATGCAAACTACTTGGCAACAGAACTTTCCTTGCTGCAGCGTAGTCTGTGCCCGCGCGTTTGTGTAGTCAATACATTCCCCCTCTTTCTTCTCGCGCTTTCCTCCCCTACACTTAGCGCGAACCTTGAAAGTGACTTGCTGACTAGAGCTGTGCTATATCTACACTAACCAAGGTAGTGGAGCGGAAGTACTGCACTGCCCAGTCATTCAAGTACGACGGAAATACAGCTGCCTGTTCGGTTGCATCACCGCTCATCTAGCTGGAGTTCCCGGCTGTTCAGCGCCTGCCTGCGGCCTTGACACGCGTGGTCTCTAAAGCCGACTCTTGCTCATTCCCCGCCTGTATCATCGTCTCTACGCGCTAGGCGCTCAACTGGAATTCGGTCATTCCGTCGGCGACTCACCTGAACGTGACTTCAAGTGGCGACCCCGTGTTTTGATGGCACGCTGATATTGATAAAAAGCATGACGCATATCTAAAGACAACTCTCAAGTCTCTGTATACAAATATTGGCAGCTAAAACTGATTCTGAAAACACTCGTATTTAGCCATTTTCACCTCCCAAAAAATAATTCTTGAAATTGAAATGAGAAATTGAAATTTTTCTTTGGGCGCGAAAAGTTTCTTGTTAAATCCAAACGTTTTTGAATCACGTGTTTCCAATAGTTCATTCACGGTTTCCTCCAACTTTTATGAAGCCCTGCTAAACTTCTACTTTTCAGGATATTCCTCCGCCTCATGCAAACAAAGCTTAAACGAATCTAGAAAATGACGCCAAAGGGAAATCGCACCGCATTCGTGCGCACTCAGTGCAATAATATTCTGCATAAAAACTATTTGTTACTAGGCATTACCAAGACACATATTGTCTCTCTGTTTTTATTCATATTAACTATAGATGAAATATAATAATTGATGGATAAAATATAAGTGAAAATGTGATTTAACCATTAATAAGGTACTTTAATGTTAACAGAAGTATGAAATACCGGCGATACAGGACATATTTAGGAAACAAACAAACACGCCATACATTGGGTTATTTTTCAAAGGCTTGATTTCAAAAGTGTGAAGGAACTGCGAATAGACTATACCAAACCTCTGCAACGCACTTTCATGCGCCAGCCAGGCGGATCCCTTGAAGGCCAACTCATAAAGTTTATTTTTCATATCGCTCTGACATGATTTCCTACCACGCGAAAGCGTGTTTATTCCCGATTCACGCTGAAGGCAAGCAACACTGTCGATTAACCTTGACAAATATTCTTGACGAGACTCGCCAGTCAAGTACGTGGAAATGTCTCTTTGCAGGTTTTCCGGACATGTTGATATACAGTTATGTTGCCTCGTCACAGAATACACGGCGTGAGGCTACGTCAGAATTCGCTATATTCCATGTTACTACACTAAAAAAAATCTTCCGTTGTTTCGCGTTTTAGAATTAATGACGTGCTCCAACTGACAGTTTCATTACTAAATGGTCACTTGACCCAATTTATAATATTAAAATATTGATGTGTGTAGTAGTTTAGTATTTAGTTTGTAGTGTGTAACGAAATCGTCGCCATATTTGTTTCGGTCCTGATGTGCAAAGAAAGCTGCATACATGTGTTCATAGTATACACATGCGTGTATTTTTTTTTATGAATTTACATAACTGAATAAAAATACGTATATAGTCTATTTGCCGTTTCTTTGGATGTTTAGAAACAAACCTTTGAAAAATCACCTTAGGAGTAACCAATTCAACATGTTCTTTAAATAACGTGTATACCACAAAAATAAAACATTGTTATTAATTTTAAGTATTGTTACAATTTCTCTCAAAGTCAGTGGGCTGAGCCAGGTTCGTTACGGGTTGGAGGTCTTAATTAAATAAAAGAGTTAATTATAATTTCCTAATTTTATTTACAATAACTACAAACTAAATTCTGTCGAGTCAGCATCTCACAATACATTTATATAACTTGCTGTTTACAATTAATGACTTCAATCAATACAATTTACAATTACGTAATTAAATAATTAAAAATCAGTATCGACAGACAGTGTATCAAAACCTATTCCGTTATTTTACAAATTATATTTCCATATTTGACAGTTCCAATATTTACGGTTAAGTCCGTATTACATGTTATTCAGTCCCACCTCAGTTTAATCCAGGTCCCACCAGTCCGCAGTATTCTAGAGTTCTCCGAGCGCCCTCATGCACAGTAACCTTCACTCGTCGGGTAGCACGCCCTCTCGTCCATTCACGCCACAAACACCTCGTCCGCCATCGTATCGCAGTCTCCCATCGTCGTCCGCACTCGACTTCGCCCACCGCACTCACCGAGATCGCCTCCGCAAAAGACTCTCGACCCTTAGACCGCTGCAATATGTATAGGGTCGTAGGCCATCGCCCAGAAATGTATTTAAATGCCACGTTGCGCCGAGGGTCCTATCTCTCAGAATATTCTTGCGCATCCTCTACACTTGTCGGCTTCTCCAGCAGTGAGGAGGGGGGGGCTGTGATGCCAACTACGTCCCCGCTGTCAGTCATTCCCTCGACTGCCCGTGGTTGGGAGATGGCGACGAGGCAGCAAGCGGGTTTGC
>NQII01001133.1:46754-76365 GCA_002778355.1 Clitarchus hookeri | reverse complement strand
GGGAGCTCGCGTCCAGAGTGCAACCTACAGCGCGTAACATTATTGTATTCTTGAATTAATGAAACTTTAACTTAGTATCTTATATAACTTGTAATATTTATTTCGTATTAAATACGGAATAAAAACAGTGAGAGCAGCGATGTGTTGGCAACGGTTAGTAATAAATAGTTTACAGTAAAATATTGTTTCAACCTAGTTTTTAGTATGCTATTTGTAAATTAAACGTTGCCTATTGATATATTAAAATTTTTAGGTAACACTAAAAGAAACATATTTCATTGTACAGTTAAAAATATCAGCGCAAATTACGGTGCGTAGGCCCAAGTGACATGGTGATTTTTTTTCGTCCGAGGAAGAAACATGAATACGTGAAGTGGAGCTTGTCACTCTCTCTTTCTCTCTCTCTTCTTTCTCTCTCTCTCTCTTCTTTCTCTCTCTCTCGTAAAGTTTCACACCGCTAGCAGTGGCATGAAAATTATACATGTTTTCAATTTTAGGATAGTTCATACTAATAAACAGCAAAAATAATGATTTTTGAATTTGTAATTTACAACTGAAACGAGGTTTTAGTGTTTGAATACTTATTATTATATATTTAGATGTGATGGCGGAACGGTTACAAAGCCTAAGTTGGCAGAAGTGGTGAGACATTATTATTATTATTATTATGTCTTTATCGGTGGCGAAGTTAAGGCGTTCGACTTCTCTTACACTTAACTACATAATAGTTCACAGCAATGTGAAACAAACATGAAACTATACAACTAGGTTATCTATCCTAAAAACACATAAACTTACAATAAATATTAAACAAAAATTTGCACTACAAACCATTAAAAATAAGTTTAAACGAAATGTTTTTCCCTTTGGTACATACTAACACAGAAAGAATTAAAAATTAGAGTCATAGTAATAAACATAAATTTTAAAACTGTATACCTAAGTAAAAGCAAATATCATGATAAAAATAAGAGGAAGGGGGATCATTAGCCTTAAAAAAGTTCAAAGAAAAAATTATTATTAGTTTACAACAAATACACAATAAACATTAAGGGAAAAAAAGAAAACATAACGCCATATCTCTACTACTTTCGAAACTTTTCATGTGACAAATGAATTGTTAACTTATGTTTGAAATTACTGGCAGTCTTTCAAATTACTAGGCAGGTCATTCCAAAAACGAACACTCGAGACCGTAAAGGATTGGGAAATTAATTGAACTTGTGGTACGGAATAATGAGTTGTGAAGTTTCGTACGAACGTGTATGATGATTGTGGTTTACATTTTGGGGCTGAAATCTATCTGCAAGTTATTTAGGGCTGTCAGATTTAAGTGCCTTTGTTAACAATATTAGTGAATGCAGCTTGCGTCTGTCATCAAGAGTGAGGAACTCGAGTTTTTTGTAGTAAGAGGTAATAAGCCCGCACGATTTGAAGTTATATATGTAACGTACACAAATGTTTTTCAAGCGCTGTAACTTTGCAGATAAGTCACTTGTGAGGTCACTATATACAACATCGCAGTAATCTATACTTGGGAGTGAAATTTTCTGTAGTTATGGGTAAAATATGTTTCATACACTTAAGTGAGTGCAATGAATAGAATACTTCTTTTGCAGATTTTATTGACATGATCTGACCAAGTAAGAGAGTCATTGAATTCAACAACTAGATTTGTAACTGTATGGGTCATCCCGAGATTTTTTGACCGCTAGTGATTAAAGGGGTGATGTTTTTTTTTAGATCGATGGTACTTTTAAGTGATGGTTCGTGTGCTGCAGACATTCCGGTAAAAAATTTACGAAAATTTAAAACAATAACGGCCCTAATACAGAGCCTTGTGGGACTCCGCATCGTACTACCTGCCATTTGGACGTAGAATTATCCACTTCAACGCACTGCTCACGGTCAGTAAGATATGATTGAAACCACTGTAATGCAACCGGAAAAAATGGAAGAGCGATGACCATTTTATGAGCATTTTATGGTTTACAGTGTTGAAGGATTTGCTGAAATCAAGCAATACTAAAACAATTAGCTTCCTTCGATCCATTTTATTTCTTATATCATACGCAATGTGTGTCAAGGCTGTAGCAGTGTTGTGCTTAGGGCGGAAACCAGATTGATATGGAGATAAAAGTTCGTTGTTAATGTAAACGTAGAGCTGACTGTGAACAATATATTCAAATGCTTTCGAGATTGCAGGAAATACGCTGATTGGTCTATAGCAGTGATTCCCAAAGTTCTATGAACCGCGACCCATTAAAAATAATTCCAAAGTTCAGGACCCACTTTAATGCCTTATACGCAGTATTTTACGTCTGATTGACAGTTGCATTGCATGTGTGTAGGTTCTAAATTATAACATTTATAACTCATGCATATGTTTATGTACGAAATTATATTTTTTCGGGGCCCATCAAATTTTAGCCTGCAACCCACCAGTGAGTCGCGAACCATACTTTGGGGTATACTGGTTTATAGTCTTTGCAGCATTTGGGAGATATGATTCTTGCAAGTGGTCTTAAGTAGGCAAATTTCCATTGGCTTGGGAAAACCCCAGTTTCCAACGAACAGTTAGAAATATCCGCAATCTGTCCAAAAAAAAAAAAGTAATAATTTTTTAATGAATTTAATTTGCAAATTATCTGTGCCCACTGCTTTCTATGTAATTCTGTTTATGGCCCGTACAACGTCACTGAAAGAAACTGCCTTAAAATAAAAACTTTTGTTATTTTCCGTCGGTTTGGTATGACTTGTTTCGATGGCGGTGGTAATTTGACAGAGTTGCTAACAGTGTCAAGAAAATTAAGATTAAGTTCATCTAGTGGTACAGCAGGAGAGTCATGCAGTTGACCCCAAGCATTTTGAGACTCGGCCACATGCTTCCAGGAGAAGATGTTGCAGAGGGAATATTTTCCGTGTAATTTAACTTTGCTTTCCTCACAGTATGTGTGCAGGTGTTACGTAATTTTTTATAGTTCTCAAATAACTCAGCAGCTAGCTGAGAACTATTTTTGCGGGCACGTTTAAAAAAAAGAAATGCATTATCACATGCCGTGTTGCTTTTTGCCGGATGAAGTGTTAATTTTTCTTCCTTCGAAAATACTTAAAAATACCAAATCAATTTTGTACACGTTGTGTTTTTTAAACCTACTTAGACAAGTTACGATGTTGTCATTAATCTGTTTTTCCACGGCAAGAATAAATATACTGTAACGTACATCGTGACCACTGTGTGTCAAAGAATATTGTTGCCATTACGTTACGTTGACCCAGTGTGTGTGTGTGTGTGTGTGTGTGTGTGTGTGCGTGCGTGTGTGCGTGCGTGTGTGTGTGTGTGTTATTGCAAATATTGGACGTGCAAAATTTATACGTTAAATTTATACTTTTGTTTATTTATCACGACGTTTGCCCAAGCTGTTTGAAACACAATTGTGTAACGTGCTTACGTTTCTGTGATTTGAATGTTTGCCACAACCCCAACAAAATACTAAGTCAAGACAAATAAATTAAAATAAATAATGAAATAAACCTAGAAAACGGTAAATGCCAATGCATATAAATATGAGCAGAACAAAAGTTTGTGTGCATGTTCATCGCTATCTTTTACGTTTTTTGCTGCTATACGTACAAAAAATAAGCGACAAGAGTTGCCTGCTTGAATTTACTGTCTCTTTTTGTTGAACTGGTTGCTCCTTCGTTTTAATATTATTCCAACTAAGGCTGTTCTTGTAATGAAATAACCCAACACATGTAAATAAAAATAGGTTAAATACTACAGTTCTTTTCCCCCGCAGTTGTAACAGGGTTAAACACAGTCGTGGAAAAATATTAAAGTGTATTATGTGCAATGTGCTCTATCGTGTATAACAAATATGTTAACAATGTAAAATATTAACGGTAAGAACTACCTATCGTCAATACAGACATTGTTAAAAAGTCATAAAGCTCACCTAAATATGGTTATAGGCCTAAATTGTGTCCATTCGTGCGAAATGGTTTTTTAAATATGATAAAATTCTTTAAAAACCTGAAAACAGTAAACAAAGCATTTGACAGTTAAAACGTAGAAGTCACATGGCAGTGTTTATGATTACATGTAGTGGAAGGATACGTAATCGGTAACCAAAGGTATAACTTAATCAGGGCTTCAGAAAAGTGTGATGTAACCATGAATGGCCTATACATAAGTGATTAACATGTGTACATGAATTTAATTACGACAGATTGTGGATTGTGATCATTTGAATGTAACCTAGAGCTTGCTTACGTATTCGTGTGTGTGTATACATATACACACACACATATATACACATATATACACACGCATAAACAGGTTAATGAACTCGTAGAACTGCTATGCCAGTTTGTGCTATACAGACCATAACTTTGTTCGAGATAAATCACCATTCCGGGAAACTAGTGCAGATCAGCAGTCAACTAAATTACTAATTACTAAGTTGTCAATTGGAACATGGTTTAAAATTGCAGAAGTCGGTTATATTACCCCGACCTATATTACAAATGTTTCACCATCGCTCGCATGCTTCCTTGACGATGTCGACTGCATAACCTAGGCGTCTAATAAAGCCGTTTGGTTGAAACAACTGAAATTTGAATTTTTGTCAGATATAACTTATTTTATTTTGTTAAGTAGTGGTGGTTTGTACACAAATTTTGCAGCTGCTTTTAATTCGGTTTTCCGTCAACTTCAAAAAGACATGAGGGTGGATACAATCTTACGAAAGATAAAGATGTGTCGTACCTGAATAATGCATTTTCTGCAGAAACTATTACGATTAACTAAATGCCGTATACGTCAAAATCAAGCATTATAAAATAATGTTTGCGATTATTAACAATAAGTGCTAAAATTCTTAACGTATTGGGTACGATCATCAATTATATAAAAAGAGAGTGTAATTGTGTTTGTAAAGGATTGATTTTATTCTATGTTCTGAACAAAAAATTGAATCAATTACAAGGTAGTGTAATTCAACATTTTATTTACTTACAAAGTTAATTTATTTATTTTATATAAGTTGTATAAGTCAGATATGAAACATTCAAAAATAAAAATAACTTTTAGAAAATCTCTGTAAGAATTTTTTCTAATGCTTACTCCTCGTATATTTCCACGCATGAGAAAAACATTCTCATGCCTACAAAAATACAATACTCACGACTTATTTTCTAGTGGAATGCAAGCTTTATGTAGAAAAATACTAAGGGACACCACAGAGTGGAACAATCGCTGAATACTACAAATTAATTTAGCATGTTTACTCTATAATTTACTGGTCAGCATTCCTTGAAGGTTACAGTTCGATAGAAAAATGTAGGCCTGCACGTTCTTAGGTAAAATTTCATCCTAAAGGAATCGGGCATCGTTCAGATATTTGAAGTAAATTGGACCTTTATGTTTTCTCCAAGAAAAATTTCTAATCAAATTCTTTGCACTGTTTATTTAATAATCAAGATTTTTACGAGCCTTCCAATATTTGTTAGCTGACGATGAGTTAAAAATGAATTAGTTTACAAGGCATTTTCTGGAACGATGTGACGTTGCATAAATCGATATATTTGATCAAATCGAAGACACCTCTTATAAAATTTGTGTATAGACACGCAGAGCTTTCGGGTGTTGACTGTCTTAGTACCACATTTTGCGTGCGTTTTACTTCGACCACAACTCATGGAATGTGTGCAGACGAAAGTGCGTTTACACACCTATTATAATTCTACTGGATAGCGCACATCTTGAATTTTACTGAGTAAACACGCTTTCCCTTTCAGAGCTCGTCCTTTTTTACGAGCTGAGGCGAATCTCTTTTCTTAGCCTTGCAGTAGAAAGTATTCCGATAAAGAATTTTAAAAAATTCACTAGATGTGTGTTGTGTGTGTGTATATGTGCACATGGGCGCCGGCAGCAGGGTGCAAGGGGGTGCAATTGCACCCCCCCCCCCAGTTAGGAAAGAAAATACATAGAAAACACTACTTTTTTTTTGTTAAGTTACTGTTTGAATAAAAACTGAAGGCGTCTAGGTTGCTGTCCAAATTTGTTCATCACCTTGTCAATAAATTCAGTATCCTCCTCTACTCTTTTCCTGTGAACATTGTGCATGCACAGGCCGCTTAGCCTCGCGTCTCCCATCGTTGAGCGATTCCACGTCTTGGCACGTCGTAACGTGCTAAATGTACGTTCAATGCTACATGTTGTTGTTGGAAAAGTTAAACCCATTTTGATTGCCTCACATACCGTTGGGTAAAACGGAGTGGCTTGAGCAATTACATCTGCGTATTAAACAACAGATTCATTAAAAATCGCATTATTTGCTTCATTTGTCTTCATCATCTCGTACCATGTGGTAGGCTCAGCAATAAAATTATGTAGAAGACCTCCGTAGAGGTTCTGTATACCTTCTGCTATCGTTAAAAATGCTGATTTGTCTAATTTTCTCATATTTTCTGGGTGAAGCTGCATAAGCGAAAATGCTTTCTTGTGTGTTGAAGAAAATCGATTTTTTAGTGAAGAAATAATAGAATCTAATGTATGGGATGAATATAGATATTCTGAAAAATTCTTCCACATTTTCAGATGGTTGATTTCATCTGTAAGTCTGTTTTGCCACTACTCGAGGACGCTTAAATTCAACATCCAGTTTTTAGCAAAATTTTTGAGCTTTCTCGAAAATGACCGCAAACTCCATAGAGGCATTATCGCGGTGAGATTGAAGCACATCAGTTAATTTATTTACTGATGTATTGCCTTTATATTCATATTTACTTATTGTAAATGATTGCACACGGGTTCAAGTTTGGCAGAATAGGCAGCAATTACTAAAAGTGTCACAATGTACGTTGGAGTAGTTGCAGTCGTGTAGAGCTGATACGCTTTGGTTTTCGTTGTATAGTTCGGCGCGTCCTGCGAAAGTTCTTCTAAAACTTGTACAATAATAAGAAAGTTTTCAGAAAATTTTCTGATACTTGTGTAATTTTCTGTCCAACGCGTTTCACAAAATCGAGGTATATTTGGAATTTTATTCCGCCACAACGTTCTCTCTCTAAAAAATTATAATGTCCTTTGTAGCCCCAGCAGTATTTCTCACTTCACTGACAGTATTCAGGTCATTAATGACAAGATTCAATACATGGCTTGCACAGTGGAAAAATAGAGCTCAAGGATATTTATCATTAATAATTTTCTGAACACCACCTATGTGACCTGCCATTGCAGCACACCCGTCGTATCCTTGGCCAACAAGTTTATTTAAATCAAAATTACAATCTTGCAGGAAGCGAATAATAGTTTCCGAAATGGCTTTTGCGTTCAATTCTTGTAACGGTACATATCCGAGGAATTCTTCACAAATTATTGGTTTTTTATCATCTTTATCATAACGTAGATAGCGAACACCAATCGATTATTGCTCTGTGCCACTAATATCAGCAGTCTCATCAGCCAAAACCGAAAAAGCCGAAGCATGTTTCACCTCCTCAATTATTTTGCTTTTCAGAACTTCGGAACAAATTTCAATCAATTTGGTTTTGAATTTGATGCGATATGTATAAGGAATTTTTTGCTTGTGATTCTAAATGATTCTTCAAAATCTCGTCTCCCGAGTCAACTCGAAAATGTAGCAGGTCTGTAAAAACAGAACCCTCGTCCACTTTCCCACGAAGTGGAAGGTCATGTCGCCCGCAAAATAAAATTGTTGATACGATAGATCGAAGTTTTAAACGATTTTCTTCAACTTCCTTGTGATATGCCGTATTTAAAGATTCATGAACGCTTAGTCCCCTTCTATCCATGATCTTTTCAAATGTATTTGACGAAGCCAGTGCGTCACAATGCCACTTACTTGTCGCATGAGACTGTGCAGCTTCATGAAACTTTTGATATTTGAGGCAAGGAGAAACTATAAACTGTCCTTGTAGACCGCGCTGCACTGGAGGCCGAAATAAAACACATATCCTACACAGAGGTCCCTTTGCTATAGCTGAGTAGGCTAACCACGGATATGTTGTAAGCCATTCATGTCGGAAAGCTCGTTTAGCATCAAGGTTAACGTCATTTTTAAAATTGTCCATTTTACTAGGGTTCCAAGGATGTCTTAGTAATTTCAAACGTAAATCATCATTGACTTGATAACCAAGGTCCAAACACAACCCAATATCCAATAATGAATTAGTTGTGCTTCTGCTAGAAAAATCGAGCGATGCATCTGCTTGAAAATCTTTACGCGCAGAGCTGGTACCTTTAAGAAAAAAGGATTCTTATATAGTAAATAAACTAATCAATTAACGCATTCAGAAAACAAAAATCAAAAATATTTTGAGAAATGATATGATGTATACTTTACCAATTTGTGTGATAGCAAATCAGTTAACATTTAAGTAGTGATTTTAAAAGTTTATATTAATTTATATAGCTTTCAATTTTTAATTTAACTTCTATACATAATCATTCTAGAGAAAATAATACAAGAGTTTAAATAATGAATGATAAGTTGCAAATTTAGGTGAGACTTTTTTTTTTACTATGTTTTATGGGTACTGGTTACTATTTTTTTCTTTCAGTGTAGTATAACAAAAATGTGAAGTATTTTCTATTATTATTTCGTTGTTTTTGAGTCTTATTTTCCTCTGTATGCGGATAATAAATAATAAATTAAATGATTTGGGTAGAAACACCAACACAACATACCTGGACTATCTATATCTAGTATGTCTGTATCCGGCCTGGATATCTTAATATGAGGTGAATAACCTTCATCAGAATGACGATTACGTTTTTTACACAAAAAACGTCTTATGTCACTCATAACGTGAACAAAAATTAATAAGCTACACAACAAATTACCTAAAAAGGACTATAAATAGAGTCGCTGTCTAAGCAGATTTATTACAGACAACTGATTTGTACACTATCGACAACTACAATTATTAATAGGTACAGGTTTTAAGGCCCGAAGGCCAACACACCCTCCATCCTCCCGCACTGCATCTGTACCCTGGTGGGTATAATATATTAATAGGTACAATTAGAACAGCGTGAACTGACGCGGTAGAAGGTGGGAAATCCCCCGCATCCGTCGCGCGGCAGCGGGGATTCCCCGAGCAATAATGCCAACCATCGACTACGGAGATTGAGTATGTTTTCGATGAGCGAAATATATTCAATCAAATACCCGCGCGATTTAAATTTGACATTACATTTGTCTACATGATATACATGTATAATTCTATATTTTATATTAGTTAATAGTATAATGAGTAGATGCAGATGCACCTCCCTGAAAGTAATCCTGGCGTCGCCCATGCATGGTACCATTGGCAGTCGCATTTGCTCCGACATTTCCATTATGATGCAGCCAGTGTTGTGCTTTCTTATTTGCTACCATTTTACTAATATACCCTTAACTTCCAACTTAAGTTTTCCCGCCCCGCTGCTGGTGTTGAGCCGGGTCTGCACGGCTCTACACCACCACATGGAGTGTGCGGAGGTTATTGCTGAACGCTGGTTGCCCCTGAAATAATTAGCTATTTTACTAATATACATTTTCCCTCCATCTCATTCAATGACCCCCCTCGGCCCAGCTTACAGGCATGGTCGATTGGGCTTGTTTCTTTTTTAACTTATTAGGGGGCTTCATGTGGTGCCATCAGGTAGTGGGTGGGGCTGGGCACATATAGCTCGGAGTAAGCCTAATTAAATTTAAGTTACCATAGTTGTGTGTCAGTTATTCTATTACCAACAAAATGGACATTATTGTATATATTCACATCAAGAGGACGACCCGCCTTAGTGCGTGATTTGTGTATTTCCTATGTTTAATTGATTGTTCTTTTTATTATTTCATATTTTCTTAGATATTAATAATTGAGTTATAGGTGCTATGCGCCCTTGGTTTATATTCCTTCTCTGGGGCGCTATTTGTAAAAGTGTTGTAGTGTGAAATATTATCTGAATAAATGATTTAATCTGTACTTATCAGCTTAATCGCTGTAAATTATAGGTGGAACTGGTGTAGGTTCCACGAATTTCGGCTGTACGCGACGCGTTTGTTCAAGGTTTCCCAGGAATGCGGGAGAGTCGGCAGATCAACTACAGCGAGTTCGGCGAAGTCCGCTGCGAGGCGCTAGTGCGGTGCGCCATTGCTGCTCTAGGAGGTACTACTTCCTTGGAAACCGGACTGAAACTTCGCGGTGAGCGAGGGAAGTGGTGATTTGAAACGAGGTAATTAGTTTTCAATTTAATTTTAATATTTTGTTTGCCTTTTGGGTGTTTTATTTGCTTTTAACGATAAGTTCATTTCTATTTAGTTAAGTTTTGTATTTATTTGCCGTTTTCTTAAGTTTTAACTGCCTATCAGGATTTTCCTTGTGTATCTCAACACTAATTTATTAGTTCGCATTTTGTTTCGCGTAAATTTATTTAGTATTCTGGCTCGTCTCAAATCACTATCAAGTAAGATTTGTTCGTGTGTGTGCTCGTCCAGTGTTTTCTGTTAAGTGTTTATTGTAGCAGCCAGTTTTTAAGGTAATATTTAACTTCAATCCATGTTATTTCGTTTTATCTCGTGTGTGTATTTCTCGCGAATAATCCCGTCATGATCTGTTGCAATCCACCTTTAATTACAGTGTTTTAGGCCTTCTGCCTTCTTAAATAGCTTTTACAATACATTTGTCGCGGCAATAACGTAATATTTTCAAGCAGTTTCTGTAAATTTCAAGGTTTGTTAAATTCTGTCCCTTTGGTAATTTTTGCAAGCCGCATTTGACGTAACTTTAGTCTCCACCCATCCAGGCCTTCTGCCGCATATTTCACATAAATATAATATTAACATGTTCCCCATAAAATCTAGTTTCTGAATAAATTCACAGTTTTTGTATTCCGCCTTTTTTCACTTAATTGCAAACTTTTTTCTCGGCCACGTGTTTGAATTTTTTAGAGGAGGCGTGATTGCTTTGTGAAGAAATACCCATCCTTCCCTAAAAAAAACCCGATAATCCGCAACCCTGTTTTGAAATATTTCTTTTCTCGCCAGCCTTTAAGTAATTCCTGTACTTTATCATCATTTATATATATACTGTATTCACGGTAACTTCAAGATTTTCTGAAGCCCTGCTAAAGATCTACTTTCAGGGAGCCGATTATGTATCCTTCCGCAGTATGTAAACCAAACAGTGCCATGTGGGAACTGTCAAATATTTTGTTAACAGTGTCCTGTGGGAACTACCAAAATTTATTTTTGAAGAGAAATAATGCCATGTAATCTTAACTGTTTTATACTTTAATAAAATTCTCTAAATGTCTATAAAAAAAAATGCTAATCAATTTAGCAAAATATTTTAATACATACAAAAAGGTAGATTGAAGTATATATCGGAACTGTTAATTATATAATTTAGTTAAAGTTTACTGATTGTATTAAGATTTATTTACATATTTGGTGTAAGGAAAAAGTTAAATTTTACATAATAAACTTTTGCAAGTAGCACTCAGGTTAAAGATTTCACTGTGATAAATGGTATATTATTCATTGCCTACACAAGTACAGTGCATTGCTCACCTTTTCCCCATATTACTAATTAAAAAAATATTCTAAATCAATAAACTCATTATACTTACAATGGCAAGGTATTTTATTTCATACAAACCTCAATTAGAACACACAGGCAAATCTTCAAGAGGAATTGCCAGTACCTCCCTGTCTTCTGCTCCTTCGCCGTTCCTGGTATCAAACTCTTCGCTATCATCATTTTCCCTACCGAGGTGGAAGCATACCAATGTCTACATGGACTTCTCTTTCCCAGTCTGATTGAATTATCTTCTCGACATGGTCTATGCAGTTTTCCCATCTAAAAAATGATATACAATTTTAAATTACAATTTGAATACCTGTTTCCTGCACATTTAGAATTATCAAATATTTTGTGTGCAGAGTTTCTAAATGTGAACAAATATGAGTGCTGTAAAGAAAATAAGCTGCAAGGTGAGAATCCTATAAAGATATTTGAGCAATTATCTATGTGTCCAAGGCCAAGAAAAGATTTGTTCCCTGAAAATTTACTAAATAAAAATTGTTCTTCAGTAAAGCTTGTAGAGATTTAAACAGCTTACCGAATATCCTTCCGTTACATGTAAACATAAACACTACCATGTGACTTCTACGTTTTAACCGTCAAATGTTTTGTTCAATGCTTACAGCTGTTCAAAGATTTCTATATTACTTTAAAACAACCATTATGTACTAAAATTAGGCCTAATATAACCAGATTTAGTTTTGCATACAAATTTTTAACAATTATTAATGAGAGTTCTTACAGTTATTATTCTACATTGTTAACGTATTTGTTATACACTTTAATATATTTTTCTGAGACTGTGTTTAACCCTGTTACAACTGTGGGGGAAAGAACTGTAGTATTTAACATCTTGCTATTGATGTTTGGGGTATTTCGTTAAGAAAACGGCCTCGGATGGAACAAATATTAAAACGGAGCAGTCAGTTCAATCAAAAAGACTGCAAATACAAACACAACTCGCATCGCTTCATTTTTGTACATGGCAGCAACAAACGTAAAAAATAGTGGATTTGCACACAAATAGACCTGCCAGAACTTTCATTCCGCTCATATTCTTTGCATAGGTACTTAGTAATAACTAAGTTTATTCAATTATTTATTTATTATCTTCTAGCTGGGCTTAGTAATTTTATAGAATATAGAATTGTGGCAAACATTCCAATCACAGAAACATAAGCACGTTACACTATACTGTGTTTCAAACACCTAGGATACTTACAAGGTTGTGATAAACATGTGTGAATTTAAATAATCAACTTTGCCATAAAAACAAGTCTTTGTAAAATTTTACGTTCAATATTTGAATCTCACACACACTGGGCCGGCGTAATGACAATGACGCAGCGGTTACGAAACAAATTAGAGTATATGCATTACTGCTATGGAAATACTGATTCATCACATCGTAACTTGCTTAGGTAGGTTAAAAAAAACACTTGTACGAATGTGAATTATTAACCGGAGCAAGAAAAATTAATGTTTCGTTGAACAGCGACATGCAATGAGCATAAAGTTGCCATCAACACGTCACTTTTACCCACATCACATTTGTAAAACTCCCGCCATCACATGATGTATAATAAGTATTCAAACATTAAAATCTCTTTTCAGTTAGGAATTACTGATTCAAAAATCATTATACAATATGCTAAAATTGAAAACATGTATAATATTCCTGCTACAACTGGCGTCGCGAAACTTCCAGAGAGAGAGACAGACTGACTCCAGTAATTACTTGTTCATTTGCTAAGTTACTTTTTGTTGGAAACAGCTAAATGTTGTTAATGCATAAATAGGCAGAAACTGTAGTTACGATAAAATTCACCAACCCAACTTACAACTATATAAAACTTCCCATAACATTCAATGTGTTATATTTTTTATTGCATTGCAGTCCTTAGTATAATTTGTAATGAACTGCAAAAATGCCTTGCAAATGGTTAAGGAAATGTGTCTACAGCAAAATATTGTTTATTGTACACAAAAATGATATATACAAACTTGAAGTGTATTAAAAAAATTCAGCTTTTATTTTGTGTATCTGTTTTCTGACAATATGTTCTGGGTACCCTTATAATTATGCATTGGAGTCTTTCATTTATATATTTACAGAAAGTGTATAATGTATATAACATGTAGGCTGGTGTAGCTGATGTTGCACTTATTAGTATGGCTACCTGCGTGACAAGATCTACATACTCAATGATGAGTATCAACTCATTTTTTTAGTTTTTTTTAGTATTAGGCTCATATAAATCAAACAACCTGATTGTAAATGTAATAGGTCTGCTATGTACTTTTTATCGCTCACTTACTGTTCGGGGAATTGCATTAAATGCTATTAAGCTACTGTATTTGTAAGTTACCCAGTTCATATTATTTCACAGAATGGTACACATTGGCTTATGCATATACCTGGGTACTGTGATATGATGCATTGTCCATAACGATAATACTGGGTTCCTCAAGATCCACCAACATATCTTCTAGCCACTTCAAGAAAGTTCCACCATTCATCTCCCCATGGTAGTCAGCTGTCTTTTGCCCTGAAACGAAAAGCAAACCTGCTTTCAGCACAAAACCACTGCGCCCTCCAGCATTAACTACAATTAATCTTTTACCCTCTCCTACACAACACCTCTTCATTGCCCGCAAGAGTGCTGTCTTGCCAGGCTTTCGTTACAGTTCCTGAAAATAAACGAAAATGTCCATGACATAGGCCTTCTTGTCAGTGAAACACAACTGTATATTTTGAAACAGCATAAAAATTATACCTTTATGAAAAATCCATGTTTCATCAACAAAAATGAAATGTGCACCTTTTTCCTTCCTAAAATTTCCCAGAAAATCGATTCTCTGCAATACTATATTCTCATTCTCTATCATTGCTTTCCACCCATCGACAATGGTCCATGAAAATTCCATTTTCTTCAACAATTTGTACAAGGTAGTTCTTCCACCGTAAAAATTGATCTACCTCTCTTGTATTTCTTTGAAAAACTGTGACATGTAGGCCTGTCAAACTATCCATATACATAACAATATTTACACAACCTGATATAGGTAACACTTATACAAAAATAATTGGAAGAAAAAAAATTAACACTAATATTTTGGTTTACACACCAGATGAAATAAATGTTTTTTAACGGTATATACACTAATTTATGCAGCTTTTGCTTTTGTGTACCTTGGGTGTATTGGAAAGCCACAAGAAACATAGTGTTCACAATTGTATCAATTGAAAATTGCACTTCAAAGTTTACATAACACAAAAAAAAAGTTTAATGCGCTTTATATTTTATGTTTTGATTGATTAAGGTATTGTGTTGTTCTGAGCACATTTAGACTGTACATATGTGAAGTGCTACTTTATTTATCACATATTTTGTGTTATCTAATGGCATTTGTAAACATACTGCTTGACCCATCAATTTCAACTGTATTTTTAGGTTCTGTAGGCCTACATATTCCAATGAAATTAGCATTTCACACACAACCTAGTAATATACACACAAGGTAGCAAGACCAAAGATAATTGCATTGTTAATGGGTTTTGATTATGAACAGTGCTTCTTCCTTGAATGAGATAGCGACCTAACCTCAAAAACCACATATTTAATGCACAAACTTGATTCCTTAACATTATAATCCATTCACTGTATCTTCGATACTTTTGAAAAGAACCTTTGAAAAATCACCCTAGGAGTTACATTTTCAATTGGTTATAAAAAAATATATATGGAAAAAGGTTTTGTCTTGCTTTTAGCACTGAAGCACTATATAAATTGGTTGTTTTAAGTTTTAAGTATATTTTTTCAATAAATTATAATAATTTGTTAAAAGTCCGTACGAATTAACAACGGATTTTGAAGGGACATGTTGGTTATAGCTGAAAAGAAATAGTTCGTGGGTTAAATATTAATATGTATAAATTTAATGCCGTAATTGTAAAGTTAATATTGCTAAACTATATATTTACATTTTCACGTAGCACTCATGGGTAAAGATTTCACTGTTATTAATTGAAATAAAATAAATTTCAGTGTCTGTCCAACGGACTCATACACTCCATCTTGTCCGTTTGGGCACGTTTTTTTCAGAAGTATAACCACGCCATATTGGATATTGGAGACGCTGAATGGTGGTTATAAAACTAACGTAACACATTCTTTCTACTTATAAGATAATTCTAGGTTAAGATGTAATTTTAGTATTAGCGTTGTTATTTCTGCACTTTATCAAATAAACGTGCAAAATATAGAAAGGCATTTGAATATTTCCGTTACGTAATTCCCTTCGCAATCCTTAACAGAAAAACATATTTTAAAAGAATGAAAAGGAATCGAATTTTGGTCAATAACTGATAATCGATTATTTTCGAAAGCTTTTTGTGAAGCGTAAGAGATAGCAGCACAGTAGCGTTTGCTTACACGTCTTTCCATTACATCGTCTTTGCGCCGTAGGTAGTGTTGTTTTAATGTTGTGGCAGTGAAGAAGTGCGACAGTTTCTTGATGGAAAAGCGATGTACCTACACCACAGGTTTAAAAATGAAAGTGATTTTGTTCGCTGAAGAGTTTGGAAATCGAGCCGCGGGCCGTGAATTCGTAGTAAATGAAACGTTAGTGCGGGGCTGGAGGAATTTTTCTCACTTATAAGTCGCACCCCGAGTTTTCAATAAAATTTTTTAAATAAAATGTGCGACTTATATGTGATAAAATACGGTACCATTTATCACAGTGAAATCTTTAACCTGAGTGCTACTTCCAAAAGTTTATTATGTAAAATTTAACTTTTTCCTTACACCAAATATGTAAATAAATCTTAATACAATAAGTAAACTTTAATTAAATTATATAATTAACAGTTCCGATATATACTTCAATCTACCTTTTTGTATGTATTACAATATTTTGCGAAATTGATTAGCATTTTTTTTAGACATTTGGAGAATTTTATTAATGTATATGACAGTTAAGATTACATGGCATTGTTTCTCTTCAAAAATAAATGTTGGTAGTTCCCACATGGACACTGTTAATAAAATATTTGACAGTTCCCACAAGGCACTGTTTGTTTACAAAATATTTGAGAGTACCCACATGGCACTGTTTTTGTTTGCAAAACGTTTGACAGGTGTCAGTCACATGGCAATGTTTTGATTACATACTGCAGAAGGATACATAATCGGGTCCCTGAAAGTAGATCTTTAGCAGGGCTTCAGAAAATCTTGAAGTTACCGTGAATACATTATACATTCTTACCTTCACTGTACATTCTGTATATGGCATTCCGAATAGCATTCATCGTGAAGTCATCAATGGTACCAACAGATTTTCCTTCTTGTGGTCTCTTCTTTTTTGTCTTTCCTGGAGTACACACTTCGACACTTTTCTTGTAGTACTTAACCAATAATCCCAATCATATATCAAAAAAAATTTTAGGCCTATAAGGAAGAAATCTATTGCTGCGACTACTGTGCAGGACATTTTATCTTACTGTTACCGAAATTAAAGGAACATTGCCTGTAATACAACTTTGATTATAAAAACAAGAACACTNGCAGGACATTTTATCTTACTGTTACCGAAATTAAAGGAACATTGCCTGTAATACAACTTTGATTATAAAAACAAGAACACTAGGACAATACAACATTTAATGTTTCCCTACTCACTTGAGGATGGTTGACTTGCCGAGTTTGAGGAGAAAAGCGGTGATCTCCACGACATTACATTTTTTAATGTCGCCCTGTCGAATCAACACGTAGATGTTTTCCGCAACGTTGATAATATCTTGCTGGCGTTGGTGACTGGTTGTTTATTTCGCACATTTCATCATTCCTAAATGCTAAAACACTGCGCCAAAACGAGACAACACACAAAAACGAGTATAAACTCCATTATGGAAAATGNGTAACGGAAATATTCAAATGCCTTTCTATATTTTGCACGTTTATTTGATAAACTGCAGAAATAACAACGCTAATACTAAAATTACATCTTAACCTAGAATTATCTTATAAGTAGAAAGAATATGTTACGTTAGTTTTGTAACTTTGTTTTATAACCACAATTCACCGTCTGCAATATCCAATATGGCGTGGCTATACTTCTGAAAAAAAGTGCCCAAACGGACAAGATGGAGTGTATGAGTCCGCTGGACAGACACTGAAATTTATTTAATTTCAATTAATAACAGTGAAATCTTTACCCATGAAAGCTACGTAAAAATGTAAATATATAGTTTAGCAATATTAACTTTACAATTATGGCATTAAATTTATACATATTAATATTTAACTTACAAACTATTTCTTTTCAGCTATAACCAACGTGTCCCTTCAAAATCCGTTTTTAATTTTACATACTTTTAACAAATTATTATAATTTATTGAAAAAATATACTTAAAACTACCAATTTATATAGTGCTTCAGTGCTAGAAGCAAGATAAAACCTTTTTCAATATACAATTTTTTTATAACCAATTGAACATGTAACTCCTAGGGTGATTTTTCAAAGGTTCTTTTCAAAAGTATCGAAGATACAGTGAATGGATTATAGTAAATTCTCCGTTCAGCCCTCGTGCCACGACCGATTGAGTTTTTATCTGTTGCCATCCGCGTGTAATTTTTAATATTTCAGGCCTTCTGCCGTTTATTTAGTTTAAACTTTATATATACTTAGCCTCTGCAAGGTAATTTTTTGAGTTATTTGATTTTCTTAAATTAAATCAGTGGTAAGAAGTTTTGCTGTGCGACTTTTGTGCCACTTAATCTCCGTCCATCCGGGCCTCCCTTAAATTATTTTGCACTGGTCTCAATTTATTTAGCTTCCCCATAAACCGTAGTTTAATAATATATTTATAGTTTTCAAACATTGTAATAGTTCTTTTTTAATCTTGATTTTGCTTCGGCCACATGTTTGAATTTTTTAGCGCGGCCATAACTATAGTGTTTTTGTTAAAGTATCTAGTTTCAAGTGTTAAGTAAAATTCCTTATGATAGCGCCACTTGTCAGTTCTTCTATCTCTATGGTTTCTTCTTTGTCACATTATCTTCTATGCTATCTTGTTGTGTTGTGTTGTTCGTCCGGGACAGTACTTGTCCGATCTTTTATAATAAAGTGCTTTTAGTATTCAAGGCATTTTACTTCAATAGGTTATGGGACCAGTCGCTTTATTTAGATGATTTGTTATTCAGTGAATTATTAAAGTTCGTTCGTTTAGTGTGAAGTGTTGCTGAATCCATAGCGAAGATGGAGTTTGCTAAGCACATTAAACCACTGACCAGTGAAGCAGATTGGCCAGTACTGGATTACCATGAAGGTGCATTAGATTGTATCGATCAGAAGTTGAAGAAACCAGATCCGTTAAAAGGTGACGCAACGAAACAGGAAGTGAAAGATCACAAAGAAGCTTGTGATTTGTATAGAAAAGCGAATAGCTACGCTAAGTCAATGATCATTAGTACGGTTTCTGATGCAGTCTATCAGAAGATAATGGACAAAGATACTGCCAGTGAAGCTTGGGAGGCGTTGAAGCAGCAGTTTGAGGCAACATCAAAAGACCAACTCTTCAAAGTATGTGCAGATTTCTTTTCTTTTAATTGGACATCAGGTGATGACGTTTCCACTCATGTAGCCAAGCTGAGGAGTCTGTGGAATGAACTAAATAATGGTTTAAAAGAAATAAACGAAAAAACTCTCCCAGATCTGCTTTTGGTATGTAAAATTTTGCATATTTTACCATGTTTTTTCGAAAGTTTTAAATCTAGTTGGATGCTGCTTACCAAAGATGAAGTTCGTTCATTTGATGAATTGAATATGCAGCTCTGTGTTTTTGAACGAAATATGAAACCCTTTACAAGTAGTGAGAGTAATAAACCAGAAGCTTTAGTGGCTAGGTCCGATAGACAGAAACAGAGTTGTAATAGCTCAACTAATAAACATAAGCCAAATTACACTGCTCAAAAGTGGAAGCCAGGTAATTGTAATTATTGTCGCCAGCCTGGTCACTGGGTTCGTCAGTGTAGAAAGTGGATTGCAGATGGTCGTCCACGCCCTAATGCTGTTAGTAGTAATTCACAGAGTAATATCGCAGATTCTAGAGCTTCTACAAATACGATTGCTCTTGTGTCTATTCACAATGAAATCTTAGCTGCTGAGCCTAATGCAGAGGATTGGTGGGTGGATAATGGAGCTACTAAACACGTTACAAGTCGTTTAGATTGGTTTAGTTCTTTTAATGAGTTTGAGAACTCGTGCAGTATTAAGGCAGCTGGAGATGAAAAACTAAATGCTGTTGGTAGCGGTGTTATTGAGATCAATTCCATAGTTAATGGCAGGAGCCAACGTTTGCAGTTAAAGGACGTTTGGTTAGTTCCTAGGATTGCTAGAAATTTATTCTCTCCATTATCTGCACATGATAAAAATCCAAATAGCAAGTTCCAGTCAACAGTTACCTCCTGTTCGCTTTCAGTAAATGGTGCTCCAGTGCTGGTGGGCACTCGAGAGAAGAATGGAACATTATATAAGGCAGAGATTAAGACTGTTAGCCCGAGTAGCAGTAGTATCAACATTGTAGAATCAAGTGACCCACTGCAGTTGTATCATGAGAGATGGGGCCACCAAGATAAACGTCACATAAAAGAAAAGCTTGAACGCGAGCTAGATATTAAAGTCAAGCTAGATGACAAAATTTGTGAACCTTGCATTTATGGCAAGTCTCATCGACTGCCTTTTGGTACTAGAAGAAAGGCTTTGAAACCAGGAGAGCTTATGTCAACTGATGTTTGCGGACCTTTTGCTGAGTCATTTCAGAAGAAACGTTATTTAGTTGTATTTAAAGATAGCTACACTAAATTTCGGTATGGTTTTGTCATCAAAGAGAAGTCAGATGTCAAAATTGTTTTAGAACAAATGCTCGCTCATGCTGAGAAACAAGGTCACAACATCAAAGAGCTTCTAAGCGACAATGGTGGTGAGTTCGACAATGCAGACGTTCGAGAGATTTTGCTAAGTAGGGGAGTTACACAGCGGTTGACAGCCCCTTATACGCCACAGCAAAATGGTAGCAGTGAACGAGAGAACAGAACAATAGTTGAAATGGCAAGAACTTTTATGTACTCGAATTCTGATGTTCAGTTTCCACAAGCAATTTGGGCTGAGCTTGTTACAACAGCGGTCTACATACTAAACAGAACGGGGAAGTCGTCAGTAAATGGAGTAAGTCCTTACGAGCTTTGGTTTGGTAAAAAACCAAGAATCAGACATCTTCGTATTATTGGTTCAAACTGTTACTTTCATGTTCCTGTGCAGAAGAGGCGTAAGATGGATAAGAAAGCTCAAAAAGGTTACCTAGTAGGCTACGATGGTGAAGAGCGCTACCGAGTCTATATTTCAGAAGATAGGCGAGTCGTGTTATCCAGAGATGTTCGTTTTCAAGAAATACTTCGTGACTGTGCTGAGAAAGTAAAAGTACCTTTCCTGAGCACTCCATCAAAAGAACAATTGGTTGAAGAGGAACTTGTTCAGCGAGAAATTTCAACCAAAGATAAAGAAGATTCAAGTGGTGAAGAGTCCAGTTCCAAATCTAGGCCAGAGTCTGGATTAGAGCACACTGAAAGAGCAGATACCCGAAAACTGCGTGATAGAAACACAATCAAAGCGTCAACATATTATGATGATTTTGTAATGATCATGATAGCTGAAGAGGATCCACAAAGTTTTCAAGAAGCTGTAGGTGGCAAGTATGGTCAAGAATGGCTTAAGTCAATGAACAGTGAGATATCCTCTCTACTTGAGAATGATACGTATGATCTAGAGTACCTACCTAAGGGAGCTAGAGCCCTTCCATGCAAATGGGTATATAGAGTCAAAATGAAACCTGACGGCACCATCGAGAAGAGAAAATCAAGAATAGTTGCTAAAGGCTACGGTCAACGTAAGGGCATAGACTACTCTAAAACATTTAGTCCAGTAACAAAGTTGCAAACTATTTGTTTGATGCTTGGTGTTGTTGTGACAGAGAAGATGCACTTAGTTCAGTTCGATGTATCTACAGCTTTTCTTTATGGAGAGCTGGAAGAAGATATTTACTTGCAGCAGCCAGAGGGATTTGATGACGGCACGGGTAGGGTTTGGAAGCTCAAGAAGAGTTTATATGGACTTAAGCAGTCGCCAAGGTGCTGGAACAAGCGTATTGGCAAGTTTCTGACATCACTCAAATTCAAGGCTAGTGATGAGGAGCCTTGTATGTTCATTCGAGATGAAGGTAGTGTCAAGATAATTCTCATTCTTTATGTAGATGATGGCATCATAGCTTCTACCAGTAGAGTAGAATTAGAGAAGTTTTTAGATCAGCTTCAGGCTGAGTTTAAAATTACATCTGAAGAAGCGTCTTATTTTTTAGGACTACAAATTGAGAGACAGTCAAATTGTGATATAAGAGTGTGTCAAAAGTTCTATGCACAGAAAATACTTGAACGTTTCAATTTTGTCGGTTGTAAATCAGTTTCTTCACCAATGCTTCAGAGTCAAGAGAGTTTGATTTCAGGGAAAGCAACAGAAAGAGCACATCAGTTTCCATATCGCCAAGCAGTAGGCTCACTAATGTATCTGATGTTAGGCTCTAGACCTGATTTAGCCTATTCAGTCGGATTTTTATCCAGATCTCTTGAAAATCCTACTGCTGAAGATATTACCAGACTTAAAAGAGTTTTCAGATATACTTATAGCAGGCACCCTTATGGCCTTCTATATCAGCACAATGCAGAGAAAGGGATTCTTGGCTGTTTTTCTGATGCAGATTTTGGCGGATGCCTCAAAACAGGCAGATCAACAACAGGTGTTTTAATAACTTATGCAGGCGCTGCTGTTTCATGGCTAAGTCAACGTCAGGGATCAGTTACCGATTCTACCACAGAAGCAGAAGTTGTCGCCGCTAGTGAAGCCTCAAAAGAAATAATTTGGCTTAGTCGTCTATTGAGCCAAATGAGTAAGTTAAAAGAAGTTCCAGTTCTACAGATAGACAATGCTGCAGCTGTCAGACTTGCAGAAAATCCAGAAAATCATCGTAGAACCAAGCATATCCGAAGAAAGCACTTCTTCATTCGAGAGCATGTAGCAGAAGGTAGACTGGCTGTCGATAAAGTTACTTCAGAGCATCAAGTTGCAGATATCATGACCAAGCCACTAGCCGCCCCTCGTTTGCGGATGTTGTGTGACAAGATGGAAGTAAAATTCCTTATGATAGCGCCACTTGTCAGTTCTTCTATCTCTATGGTTTCTTCTTTGTCACATTATCTTCTATGCTATCTTGTTGTGTTGTGTTGTGTTGTGTTGTTCGTCCGGGACAGTACTTGTCCGATCTTTTATAATAAAGTGCTTTTAGTATTCAAGGCATTTTACTTCAATAGTTTTAACCTGCTGGGCTACATATAACTTTTTTTTGTCGAGTCGTGAACAGAAGCCTACCCACCTACATTTAATTTTAGCTTTCTTCTCATGTTCTCGCCCTTAGGGTAGCTTAACTATCTTACTTCCCTACCTTTTTAATCTTGTATAGTAAATATCTTTAATCTTAGATTTTATTACCTACTTTTCGTCCCTGAGAGTGCGGTTTTATTATCTGGAGTAGCTTTGTAGTTTACAGTTCCTGGCCCTCAACCCTATTACGTTTCACTTATTCTCTATACAATAGTGTTTATACCTTTCTAGAACCTTCTAGAACAGCTACATAGCTTCTGGTTTCATTTTTCGTCCACTGAGCTGCGTGTTTTAATTAGTTAGCGCGGTCTCTAATAGATAGTGTCACTTCCACTATACACCAATAACTCGCCTAAATAAGGGCCCGGTGCCCAAAGCCCCACATTACACTGCCTTTGCAGCCAACCCAATGATTTGAGAAAATGTCAGGGTGCTTTTGCTTCACAAACACCTAGTGAGTTATGGGAGTTTCGGCTTCCGGTCTCACAACACTAAAAGCCATGCGGTGGCATATGAGGGTTTGGGGACTATACACCAGATATTCCCTCCAGCACTTTTTAGTGAACATTTAATTTTCACTGCTTCTGCCACTGTTTAATTCTTTTGCTGCTTGTGTCTTGCTTGTTACAGATTTTGATGCCTGCATTCTGTAATCTTGTACTAATCAACTCTTTTTACATTTTCAGCCTAATATCCCTTTTAATTGCATTTAATTTATTCAAACGTTAAATTCTAAAATTCTACTTGCTTAGTGTGCTCTGGACTAACCACAGCACATCTTTTACTTGTTTCTCAGTGGCCCTCAGCCCCCAGTAAAGTAATTTCTGCCTATTTTTCATTGGTAACTTCAATTTTCAGCTTTGTGGGTAGTGTTACTCTTGTGACTGCAAGTGTGTAGTGTCTTGACTGTGTGTGCTTTTCTATATTAATTAAGTGTGTTGTGTATTGTTTAACTTAGTGCTGTGTGTTTATTTAATTGACTTTTGATTCAGAGTCTAGTGTTTTGTTTTTGTGTTTGTTAACCCCACTGTTGGTTCTGTTTTACTGTTCCCTGTTCTGTTTTGCTTTGTTCTGTTTTAGGTCAAGTGCTTTGTGTTCCTTTTGCATTAAACATTTGATCTTGTTTTTGTAATTTTTTAAGTTTTCACTTGTTCCATAACTGTTGAGTCTGAAGTAACTTCATTGTAATTCACTGCTCTTGTGTCTTTTGATCTGTGTTTACATTTTTGGCCCTCAGCCCTTGGTATTCTCACATAATCAGGTTTAAAGTCATTGTATATTAAAAGTTAGGCCTTCAGGCTACTTTTTCTCACTTTTAAATAAGCAATACCTGATTTCTTTGGCTCTCAGCCACCCGGTGTTTATTTACTCTTTGGCCTTCAGTAATTCTCCCTTGTGTGACAGTGTCTGTTTGATTTTTGTTTTTGTATTGATCGTGTCAGTATTAAGTGCCTTGACTTTGTATCTGTTCTGCTCTAGGTTTGTGCCATATTTATAGATAATCCAATTACTAGAGTGCAAACCTACTGTTTTTGTGTCAGATTTTTTCTTGTTTCTCTCCACTAGCTGAGTGTGTGACTTTTGGCGCACTTGGTATAGTTGGTAGTGCACACGATTGACTTAGAAACCCTTTTTCTCTGTCTCCACTGTGCCGGTCTCTGAGTGTTAGGCACTAGGACCACATATTGTGACTTTTTCAGCCCCTCCGGATTTTGACCAGTGGTGACTGAGCCGCCCACGCAGGTGTAAGTGCTACGACCCACTCTAGGAGTGGTTTTTGTTTGTTTGCAACTGTTTGGGGGCCGAGTGACTGACCACACCAGTTAATCACTCGGCTTGCCCCCACACTTACCTATTTTGACCTAGTAGTTTACTACTTGTTATTTAGTTTTACGTGGCCATTTTTGTACCTGATTAGTTTGTAAGTTTAGTGTACTTGATTATTTTTAAGTAGAGAATCGATTTACATTTTATTTATATATATCTTTTTATAGTTTAAATTTCTGTTCTATTTACAAGCTTTATTTACATATAAATCTATATATTTACGTATTTGTGTACTGCTGTGCGGTTGTGTGTCCGTGTCTATTGAGACTTGTGTTTCAATTGTCTGTGAACCCAACTAACTTCACACCACCATGAGGCAAGCACGTTACCACAGGAGAAGATATGTTTCCAGACCTGTGTTTAGGAATATCAGTTCTTTCGATTTTGATATTATGAAGGATGATAATGTGTTTGTCAGACAAATTACCACAGCAGAAGAAAGCTACAGACTGTTAAGTTTTATGTTTAGATTCGCACTACAAGGAATGACTGCACACAATGGATCTGGTATATTGGAGTTATGCTTTTACAGACATCCATGGCTCAGCTCTCTGCACCAACAACCACCACCGTCACCACAACTTCAGCATTCTCTTCCACCGCAACTCTGGGACTCTCTACATGCTTCATACCTGTCACCACCGGTTCAGACAACAGCAATCACACCCACCTCCGCAGCATTCCATGGGACACCCACTTCACCGCAGTCGCCCCCAAGACCACCACCACGCCCGCCATCGCCCAAGAAGGACGAGAAATCGACTCTTCATCACTCCTTTCCACTCACCTGTCTTCCTCCTTGCATGACATGCCCAGTCTGGTCACCACATCACCTCCCCCACTTCTCAGCTTTTCCATTGACACCTCCCGCGCTCAAATCCCTCCACAAACACGACCGCAATCACCAGAAAAAAACTTTCCCCTCGCCACACCCCCTCGTAAGACAAATTGCAGGAGATGCAACTCCAAACGTCAAAATCCCCCCGCCTCACCCCCGAACCATAGAAATCCAGGGAGATGCAAACTCCTACCTCACCCTCTACCCACAAGTCATTCAGAACCCCCCCTCCTCACCTGTTTAAACCCTTCCACACCAAACTGCTGCCAACGCATCGCCAATGGACCTGGATGGCTTTGTGGTCCCAAAGAAGACTGCCAAACGCCAACGCACCAACACTCGCCCTTCCGACCGCACCACACCTGCACTCACCAACCGCTACTTATCCCTGGACTCCATCCAGGTCATCACCGACCTCACCGAATCACCTTCACAATCTCGTTCACCCTCACCAGCCTCATCTGAGGGCGGCCGCACCCGCAAAGTTGCATCGGCCCGCACCTCCCATCACCCCCAACAGGCTTCTCGCACCACTGTACCAACCACTACTTCTCACACACCACCCACACCTGCTCACCCACCTGCACCACCACCACCCACCACAACCCTTCAACGCATGCCTCCCATTGCATGCATTGTTCGGATCGAACAGCAACCGTTTGTCACTGCTCGGCGACTCGCTGCATTTCTCACAGGACCACTCCACATCTCATCAATTCGCGAGCGCACATCTTTCTACACAACAAACGCCCATGATCATGAACTCCTCTTAATAAAACTGAAAGCCCTCAACTTCTCACCCTACACCTCCCGCTGGTCTGATGAAAAGCAAGTCCGAGTGGTGATCAAACGGCTCCCCCTCAGCACCCCCACCGAGGAGATCATTGAGAAACTTGCTGCCGTCGATCTCCCTGTCACCACATTCACCCGACTCAAATCAGTTGATATCTCAGCCACCGCTTCTTTTCTCATCACCCCCTCTTCTACCCACTTCGTTCATTCGGCTGCTGGGTCATCGCTGTTGACCATCTCCGAGGCACCACTCGCATCCCCCAGTGCTACCGACGTCAGGGTTTGGGGCACTCCTCCCAGCGATGCGCAGGCCGCCTTCAGTGCTTCCGCTGTTCTGGGGAGCACTGGTCCAGAGATTGCACCACCCAAGACACCCTGAAATGCTGCCTTTTCAATGGTCCAGACAGAGCAACGGATCCCACCTGCCCAAATCACATCGCCGACACCACTCGCCACCCTCGCCGCACTGCACCCACTGCTCCCTCTCTCACTTCAGCCCGTCTAAACTTTGCCCCACAAAGTAACCTCCTTTCATGCATCACGTCTACAATTTGCCCATATATTGACTACCTCACCGCGCGTGCCGGAACGCCTTAAAAACCAGCATGCTCCCCTCTTCAGTACGACGACACCATTCACCAAAAGAAAGATTCACTCGCCCATCATCTTACTGGTTTGCCCGTAAGAACCTCCTGGTCGGAAGGGCAACACTACAACTACACATAATTTTGGGTACAACACATTCTACACTTTACAAAAAAAAAAGTGGCAATTATTAGGACTGATAGGAGCATTTGACTATTACGTTTTGTCATTTTAGTATTGCCTCCGGAGTGGGGACTTGCTGGGGTGAGAGCCCTTCAAGTCTGTGAAAACCGGCCGTTGCAATGCTAATTAAGCAAGACTACCGAGTGTCTTCGCTGAGAATGCCGAGAGCCTTCATGGTAGAGTTTACTCCCTGAACATTTTTTACAACGGATATCGTAGTCCCCTCGCTAGGCTGAGGGGGTAGCCTGGAGCTGCTGCGAGCTAGTCTCAAAGCGCTGCGGTATCCTTGCTAGGCGAGGACTACCACGTTGCCTCTGGCACCACTTATAATTCTGTTCTTATCAGCTTATAGTTCGTGTCGCGCGTGTCCCTCTAGCCTCGGGACGCCACCTGCAGCCGCCTTCAGGACGCCAACGCCTTCCTGGAGCACCCCGGCGCCATGGACGGCCGCCTGACGGAGCGCGAGAACTCTGTGGCCGCCCGGCTACCTCGCCGCCCTGAGAAGTGCTGCGCAGAGTGGCAGCGCGGCGAAGCGGCTGTGCCTGGTGAAGTCTAGCCTTTCCCCCACAATTATTACTTCCCGTTTTTACGTATTCACACCTTGCGCCTCATTTTCATTTCATCTTAGTGATCATTAAATTGGCCATAAGTGTTTATTCTGTCGTTTATTTACTCGCAATAGTTCCCCAACGCTATCACTTTGTTCATAGCTTGCCGGTAACTTTAACGTTATATTTTCTCCTGTCACTTTGTTTCTACTTGCATCTTCGGCAATATATTTTCGGGTCTCACCCCCGTATTGTGTTTAATTCCCTTTTATTGTGTCCTCCCTTTGGGCCTGCTCTCTGCGCCTCCATCCCCCAACCCGAGCTCGGTAAGTCTCTGCTGCACTCGGCTAAGGCATCAAGGCTCCGCCCACTTGGCGCAGCCCTCAGCGAGTGACAGCCAAGTTTGCCCTCGCCAAGCCGCTCTGCCACTCCCACCACCTGGCGAATCTGGTGTGCCAGGAACTCTTCCATGCACACCATTTCCACCCCCCGCAGAGGCTACCAATACCCACCCACCACCCTCAACACTCTCACCACCGGGACAGCGCCAGCCAGCAGGAGCCATGTGGCCCGGTGTGAGACCAGCGGCTGGGCGACAGCACCACCACAGCATTCCCTCATACTAACCACCCAGGGGCAGCCACCACCAACACCAGAAGACCCTGCGGTACACGCACCCCTTCCCTTGCCGTGCTGATCTGCGAGGAACAACGGACGAGGACGCCACCGCCGACATCAGTTGGCACCCCTGTGATACAGGGCAGAAGAGCAGCAAGGCTGGTGTACTCGCAGCCCTACCTTGTGCACATGCTGAGGGTGAGAATGCTCGTAGTGCCTATGCCGGACAGGTCGTGGCTGGGCTGTCCAGTCTGCACTGAGGACCGCCAGAACGCCCACAGGACAGTCAGGAGCTTCTCTGCGTGGCCTAACATGGCCAATCACATGCGATGCTATCACCAGACCCCACGTGCTCACTTCACCTGTCGGCACTGCCAGAGGGCATTCGACAAGTTGAAGAGAGCCATGCTGCATGTGGTAACATGCCCCAGTGCAGGGGAGCTGCTGCACACATGCTCTGAGGGAGACAGCTCTGGGGACGAGTCCAAGCACACAGGCGAGGTGGCCAGACTCCTGTCCCATAGGACTGCCCTCCCCACGCCGCCATCACCATCGCCATCCTGTGGCGGCCTGCTCCACCAAGGATGGACTACACCAGCTGCAGGCGTGCCCCCACCACATGGCCTGATCTCACCCAACAACCGAGGACGTGGCAGCGGTGATGGGCGGTGACCTTGTCGACGACGCGGCCCTCGGGGCAGTGGCCCCTATCGACAGCCGCTTCTGGAGGAGTGGCAGACCAACCAATATGAGACAAACCAGCCTGGCACAGCACGTGGTGCCCGTGTGATAAGTCTCCCCCAGAGTAACAATGGCAGAAAGCGTCGCCGCGCACCCTGTGGATCATGTCGCGCCACAAACCCAGCACAACCATAACCACCAACAACACCAGGGTAGGCTGGAGGGGACGCAGGCCCCTCAGCAAGACCCTCGCCACCCTGGTGGTGATCGCTCCAGAGGACGATGGTGCCCATGCCAGTGAGGTGGACTCCGTGGCAGGGGTGCAAGAGGTGCCCCAGTACCACAGACAGAAAACCACCCACGGAGACGTGGACCAGTGGACACGCCACTCGTGCCAGCGCGTGATGTCCCGTCAGCAAGTAAGGGGAGCCAGGGTGCCTGACAACCCCCCCCCCC
>NQII01001133.1:0-46486 GCA_002778355.1 Clitarchus hookeri | reverse complement strand
CGTGGGGACAATGAGCCAGAACCAACTCCATTCCAGCAGCTGTGGCTGGACCGTTTCGCTGCCGTGGCTGGCGATTGGGAGGTCCTCGAGTGTTTGTGCGAGGAAACTGCAGGTCTCCATGCGTACGGAGGCGACACCGCCAGGAGATGTACCAGAAAAGTGGACCATGTGCCCCAACCGGGTGTTGGCAGGGGACCAGCCCAGCCCAGGGTCCCGCCAGCACAAGCACGGGGAGCCGGATGGACGGATGACCCTGCCTGCAACAAACTAGTGGTACCGGGCCTGCAATTCGATGGCGAAGAGGCAGTGACCATCTAGCGCTTCTATAGGGCGCAGCCCAAGAAGGCCATGCAGTGGATATTGGCAGGTGAGTCTCCATACTGCTGGCCGGCTGCACCAACATTTCTCCGCCGTCTTCAGCAGCAAGGGATATGTCGTCGAACCGACACCCCCAGGTGCCCAACTCCAAGTCCCTGACCCGGATGAGGGTGACATGGAAGATCTGCTGCGACCATTCGAGGCTGTGGAACTGACTATCCGCCTCGGATGGATGACCAACCCGGCGCCGACGGAGTGCGGTACTAGCATCAGAAGAATGCCGACCCCTTCTGCAAGGTACTGGTGGGCCTGTACAATGAGGTGCAGGGCTACTGGCACTTACCTCAGGTGTGGAAAGAGTCAACCACGGTCCTCATTTTCAAGGACGGGGACCACGACAATCCGGCGAAATGGCATCCCATCACCCTCAGTCCCACCATCTAGAAGCTCTACCTGGGGGTGCTGGCAGGGCGGCCAAAACGGGACAGCAGAAGAGCTTTCGGAGTACGAAGGCTGCCTCGAGCATAACTTCGTCCTTCAGGCCCCCACTGATGACTGTCGCCAGAGGAGACGCCAGCTAGGGGTGACGTGGCTGGATCTGTACACAGGAGGGATCACTCGTATCTGCACTCCCGAGGGCCACACCAATCCCATCGCCAACAAAGCAGGGGTCCGCCAGGGCTGCCCACTGAGTTCCCTGCTGTTCAACTAGTGGATGGAGCCCCTTGTACAAGCTGTGGCGCCCCCACTCTCCACGCAAGTAATACCGGATTAGCCTCCAACACCACGCCATCCTAGCGTACGCCGATGACCAGGTACTACTTTCCAGGGACAACAGGGGCCTCAAATACCACCTGGACTTGGCAGCCCTGGTGGCCCGATGGGCTGGGCTCAAGTTCAAGCTGGCCAAGTGTGCAACCTTGCATCTGACTTAGCAGTGTGGACGACCGACTGCGACCCCCACCATCTTCGAAGTGCATGGAACACCACTGCGGGCCATGGGAGAGGGCAAAGCCTGCCGGCACCTCAGGGTCCCAACCGGCTAGAGGACACCCCAGACCCCGGAGGAGGACGTGACGAACCTACGGGAGGATTTGGTGGGCCTCGACAACAGCCTGCTGGCGCCGTGGCAGAAGATCGACACCACTAGAATCTTCCTTGCCTCCCACATGCAATTCATCATGCAGGGGAAGAATCTGCAAGACGGAGCTAGCGGGCTTCGACCAGGACCTCTGAGCGTGCACGAAGAGATGACTCAACCTGCCCCACCGTGCCACGCCTCTCATTACCCACGTCGCCCACGCTGATGGTGGTGCTGGACTCCTGCCCATGGGGGACCAGGCGGATGTTGCTACAGTGACCCATGCCTACCGCCTGCTCACCTCCTGGGACCCCATCATCCGTGAGCTGGAATGGTGTCAGCTGTGGGCGGCGGTCTCCCACAAGGCTGGCCTGAGGGTGGAGGACGTGGACAACAGGCTCGTCGCCGACTACCTTTCAGACTCCACCACAGCTCCTTATGACAGGGACCCTGGCGCTGTGAGTCGCTGTGGACATACTCCCGAAATGCTGGAGATGCCTAGGGGACATGGCTGGTGTCCGGTGGGGATGTTGTGAAGAGCTGGACGGGGTGGAGCTGATGATCCCGATGCAGGGCGGTGGCGAGCCTGACCGCGTCATCATTGACACACGTCAACGCCACCAGACCTCCCAGCGATGCCTGCAAGAAACGCTACAGGGAGCGGGTTGGTGCGATGCCGGACCAGGGGAAGGTGTTGGACGCGAGCTGTAGAGCCTGGTCCAGCAACGATTTCCTGGCCACCGGTAAGTTCACCCGCTTCGCGGAGTTGCACTTCGTCCACCGGGCGTGTCTCAACGTCGTTCCCCTGATCGGCGCCAGGTGCGGCCCGGGACTCCAACGTGCTGTGTGGAACACCGCCTGCAGGAGATGTGTGTACCAGTCGGAGATGCTGGCCCATGTCCTCAACCTGGAAATTGCGTTATGACGCCATACTGGAGCGTCTCGAGAGAGCGACCCACGTCGACCCTGGTGTGCTGCTGAGGATCGACCAGCAGGTCCCGCACACTACATACACGCTCCGGCCAGACCTGGTACTGATGGATAAGACCCATCTGACAGCCCTCCTCGTTGACGTCACTGTTGCGTTTGATAACCGGTACCTGGAGTCGGAGGCTGCCAGGTGGGAGAAGGTCCAGAAGTACCAGGACATCCTTGACCAGCCGAGTGTGCATGGCTTCAGGGTGGAGATCGGCGCTGTCGTTGTTGGTTCGCTGGGGTCCTGGGACCCGGCAAATGACAGGGTCCTGCAGCAACTGCGGATTGGCTGGTGCTGCGCTCGCCTGATGCGCTGACTGATGGTGAGGGATACTGTGCGGTGGTCGAGGGATATCTACATACATGTTACAGGCCACTGGCAGTATCAGGCAGCAGCGGAGGGAGAGCCAGCGCAGCAACCACATGCTGACCAGGGGCTGCCGCCGGACACCCAGCCCTGACACCTGCCACATGGACCAGCATTCTGTGGATGTCGGCGTGTCACAGGAGGTGCCACTCCACTTCATGAGTGGTGTGTTGCTGCTCCACAGCCTGCCAACTAGCAAGACCCTGGTGCCCAGGCTTGAAAGGCCACTGCCCCTCACACGCCCCAGGAGCCACTAATCGGGGACTGCCACCCTTGTGCTAGACAACCAACACCGGTGGACAGTCCCCATGTGTTTCTTTGTTCCAGGTGCTGCATGACACGAGGGGAGTGACCACCTCCATGGGCGAACCCAGCCAGGTGCCACCAGCCTTCCGACCAGTTAACCATGTAGGGGTACCACCTGCCCATGTCCAGCTGAGAGACCCTGTGGCTTGCTGAGAGGCCAGATGTGGACCACCTCTTGAGGACCATCAAACCCTGGGGCACTCGTGGAGCCCGTGGACGAGGTCGAGGTCTCCTGGGTACCAGAGACTGTGCCATGTGCCCACATGGCTGGGCGACCAAGCCTGGGGTACTCATCTGTGAGGTGCGAGATACACCACTGTCCCCATGGATGACTTCACCCATGTGCTGCTCACCGTCGCTGGTGTGCTGTGCTGAGGTGCTACCAACACTTGCACATCTTCTTGACTCCGTGGCCGCTTGTGGTGGCCGGCTGTGACTGTTGCGGACTACCAGCTCCTGGGGCACCCACTGAATACATGGGAGATGCCCCAGCACTAGCTGGGGCTGGTCTATGTGCCCACATAGCCTGGCCACCACACCAAGAGATCCACCATGGAAGACTGACTGGCGCACCAGCGCCACAAGGCTGGATCACCAGGAGAAGGGGGGACCCCTGGTATTCGCAGGGGGCACATGGACATTTCAGTAACACAAATAAAGACTTCCTAGTGCAATGGAAACAATAGACTGCATGCATGTGGATGGCCACCATATATTCCATTTTCTTATTGTTGTCGTATTCTATATTTAACCTGCTTTTTATAATCCAGTGTAATTAAATAACGTGTCTCCCCCACCTGCCCACCACCCCACCTTGCTCCAACCTATATTGTTGTGTTGTTTGTATATATTTCTTTTATTATAACATGAAATATCTAAGACCAGTTAGGCATAGTACCATGGACGCCGGCAGCAGGGTGCAAGAGGGTGCGTTTGCACCCCCCTGTCAGGAAAGAAAATATATAGAAAAAAGTACATTTTTTATTATCAAGTTACTGTTTGAATAAAAACTGAAAGCGTCTATGTTGCTGTCCAAATTTGTTCATCACCTTGTCAATAAATTCAGTATCCTCTTCTCTTTTCCTGTGAACACTGAGCATGCACAGGCCGCTTAGCGTCACGTTCCCATCGTTGAGCGATTCCACGTCTTGACACGTCGTAACGTGCTAAATGTACGTTCAATGCTACATGTTGTTGTTGGAAAAGTTAAACCCATTTTGATTGCCTCACATACCGCTGGGTAAAACTGAGTGGCTTGAGCAATTACATCTGCATATTTAACAACAGATTCATTAAAAACCGCATTATTTGCTTTATTTGTCTTCATCTCATACCCTGTGGTAGCCTCGGCAATAAAATTATGTAGAAGACCTCCATAGAGGTTCTGTATATCTTAAACTATCACTTAAAATGCTGATTTGTCTCATTTTCTGGGTGAAGCTGCATAAGCTAAAATACTTTGTTGTGTGTTGAAGAAAATTTTTTAGTGATGAAATATTAGAATCTAAGTATGGGATAAATATAGATATTCTGAAAAATTCTTCCACATTATTAGATAGTTGATTTGATCTGTATGTCTGTTTTGCCACTACTCGACACTTAAATTATACATCAAGTTTTTCGCAAAAAAATTTAACTTTCTCAAAAATGACTGCGAACTCCATAGGGGCTTTATTGCGGTGAGATTGAGGCACATCAGTTATTTCATTTACTTGATCGTGTATTGCCTTTATATTCATATTTACTTCTTGTGATTGATTGCACTCTGGTTCAAGTTGGGCAGAATAGGCAGCGATTACTAAAATTGTCACAATGTATATTGGAGTAGTTGCAGTCGTATAGAGCGGATACGCTTTGGTTTTCGTTTTAGAGTTTGGCGCGTCCTGCGAAAGTTCTTCTATAACTTGTACAATAATCAGAAAATTTTCTGATACTTGTGTACTTTGCTGTCCAACGCAGTTCACAAAATATAGGTATATTTGGAATTTTATTCCGCCACAACGTACTGTTGATCAAACCTTGTAATATATTTTGTTTTATCTGCATCTACCAATTCCTAGTTCACCACCCCATAAAAAGTATTATACTTTTATTGAATGACTAACCAAATTAAGGATTATACCTATTAATTTAGAATGAAAATTATATGTTTCAGATTCAGAGGTTTGATTTCATGCAATTTGTTAAATCTACGCCGATTATTTAAATTGTTTATAAGGAACTGTCTCTCGCAATGCTTATACTGGTAATATTTTTTTTAGTGAGAACTACATTCGCCATTGAAAGAATGCTGTGTCAACTTCCTCTGGTGTAGTTTATTATTTTTTAATATAGCTCAATAAATTACTGAGTTTTTCGAACATACAAAACCTTTTTTCATGGAGGGTTATAGGTTTATTTAGTTTTTTTTTTTTCCCCAGGGTACAGGTTTAGTAGTCACCCTAAAAACTCAGGGTGACGCCGTGATTTGAAGTGGTTTGTGACGAGGGAAGGTATCGTACTTAGTAATGCCAACTGAAAGTGTGCGGCGAGTAATATTAAAATGTGTATGCATATGGTGGGGTGTGGATGGCTCATAATATTGGCGTATTGAGAGCTGAGGAGGGTGAAACGAGCTATGGAGCAGCGCTGGAATGCAAGAGATGGGGAAACAGGAGAACCCAGGAAAAAAAACCCGCCGCCAGCGGCATCGTCCGGCACGATTCCCCTGTGCAAAAATCCCCGTCTGATATCAAACCCAGATTGCCTTGGTGTGAAGCGATCTATCTGACCACTACACTGCCGCGGCCCTGTGTTTATACCGGGGAGGCGCTTGAGGTAGGCCACCTGGATAAAGACCGCCAATTTCAGTGGTAAAATAAAATGTTTCAGACAAAAGTTGCCTGGGTCTAAGGCGCTAATAACTTGATAGCGAGAAGTACCCCGTACGAGGGAGGGTAAAGAAGATACGAAAGTCAACTTGGTTACTTTAAATGGAATGAAAATTTAAGACCTCTAGACAGTGTGTATGATGTAAAAATTGGTTCTTAACAGAACTTTCGGTAGTAGTTGGATCGGTTGGTCTGGAAACACGAAATGGCCTGCACATTCCCCAGATTTAGTGCCTATGGATTTTTACCTGTGGGAAACATTAAAGCAACATTCTACAAAAATCCACTGACGACTCCCGAAGACATGAGCTTGTTCTACGATAAATCCTACGAAATTCGACGTGCTGTATTGTCTTCTCAGAATCGCTTTACAGTGTGCATCAATGCACAAGGTCACCAATTTGAATACCTGATTTCATAATAAAATAAAGGAAGCGTAGTCTGAAGCTGCGTTTGTTTACACAAATTCTAGCTACGTCGGCCCGTTTGTTCCGCGCGTCGGCGCAGTTTTCTTCGTCATCGACCTTCAGTGATCTTGAATGACCGGCAAATGTTATCATATTTTTTACAGCTTCATACCTATCATTCCATTTAGATTAACGCGGTTGACATTTGTATCTTTACCCGTCCACGTTCGGGGGACATGTCACTACCAAGTTATTAGCGCTTTGGACCCAAGCAAGTTTGGTCTGAAACATTTTCTTCTACCACTGAATTTGGCGGTGTTATTCAGGTAGCCTGCCTTAGGTACCTCACCCGGTGTGTGTGTGTGTATATATAAATATATATATACACACACACATTGTTAATTGATTAAATGTATGTTCAAAGCCTCATAATAAGGATATTTTTGTTCACTGCATTCCTAATTTATTATACTATTTTGGAGTTAAACTAAGAGTATACATAGGTATGATTTTAATTACATGGCGATTTGTAGCGGTTGAGAGTCAATTGCGGTCGCGCGTGAATTAAAAGTTAATTTTTTCGTTTTCTGTTTTTAATATTTTGGTACACTAAAGGTTTATTCGCATACTTCCAGGTTATGAGTTACGTGAATGTTTTCTAATATAAATATTAGTTTAATATATATGTACGTCTTCTGCGGCTCAGAATAGATAAGTACACAGAGACGAAATGACATTGCCACAGAAGTACTTTAAAATACAGCAGTAAAATAACTTCTTTTACCGCCAACTCCAGCTGCACACACCAGAAAAATTGCGTCTCGAGCTAGCAAAACGTCGGAACGTTATTCACCAATCAGCGACTGATGACGCTCCCAAGTGGGCAGCCCAGCCAGTAAGGAACATTTCACATCATGCAGTAGCCAATCGGTCACAAGGTCTGGTTTCAGAGTCTCGCTCTGCCAATAAGAGAATGAGTACGTCCTTATCAAAGGGAACACCCATTCCATTTCGCCTCTGAGTACTTACCTACTCTGAGGTGGGCGTACCCATCCTCTGATTTGGCTGTGCGAGGTTCTGGGAACAGACTTTGTGCCTTATTGGCTACTGTGTGCTGCGGAAGTTTCCCTATTGGCTGGACTGGCGATCGGGTCACCAGAAACTGATTGGCGAACGGCATTCCGACAGTTTTCTGGCCAGTGAAGCCATTTTACTGGCGTGTGCGGCTGTAGTTCGTGGTGTAAGAGGCTATTTTACCTCTGCATTGACGTACTCTGTGTTCGTGGTGTTGTGGTTAGCGTAGTTTCTCCGCGCCCGGAGGACCCATCCGCGATCCCACCGTTCTTGAGTTTTTTTTATGGGATACGTGGTGCTGACCCAACTCTGTGAGTACTATTGGGGCGCTTCCAGAAGGCTATAAGAAGTGGCGGATCCGGTCCAGAACGTCGGGTTGCTAACTGTGGGGTTTCGTGCTGACCCCTCTTCAGTGTCAGCCTCACGGCTATGCAGTAACCGCCCGGCAAGTGCGTTATGAAATTATAATTATTATGTCCACGTGCCAAAAATGTCTTTGTTATTTGTAATTTACATGAGGAAACATCCTTTGACACCTTTCAGACACATTTGAATTTACGGTTTCAAGTGTAGAAAAAAAAACGAGATTTTTATGATGCGTGCTGTACTTAAGTCGCCTCGACAATTGTTTCGTTGTCACAACCAGACTTTGTGTTCGGCAATAGACCCGGAAAAAAACTGGGTCTTTTATTTGAAAACAGAATAGATTTCAAACACATGTGCATTTATACCTCTTTCGCCATTAGACCACAGTTTGCTTGACACGCCCTGTACGTCTTTAAATCAATAGGAAACAAGTTACGCGGACGGTATTATGGCCCAATCACGTTGAACTGTATCGAAACGGAAAGCAGGGCCACACTGTTGCAGAAGCCATCGTCTCGAATATACAGAGGATGGTTAAGTCTAGCAAGATACCAAATAACACAGTTTTTATTTTATTGCCCAGTGAGCCCCGCAGTGTACGCTGCCCGTCAAAATCAACAGTCATGTGTGTTATGTACACAACTGTGTAAAGTTCATTCACGGCAACTTCACACTTTTCTGAAGTCCTGCTAAATTTCTAATTTTGGTTATCAATTACGTATCCTTCCGTTACACGTAATCATAAACACTGCCGTGTGACGTCTACGTTTTAATTGTATAATGCATAGTTTACTGTTTCAAGCTGTTCAAAGAATTCTGTCATATTTCAAACACCATTACATACAAATATTCACAATTTAGGTCTATAACCATATTCTGATCAGCTTTAAGACTTTACTAGCGAACCGGCCCGTCTTCGCCCGGGTACAATTAGTTTTACAGTGATACACTAATAAATAAATTGGGAAACGACAATTCATTTATGTAAAAACAGAATTATAAAATTATACTATGTTGGCCTAGATTTTTAACCGATTATGGCAACCTAAAAGGAAGGAAACAATTTTTTACCCGATAGCCAAGAAGTAGAGTATAGTTTTTGGAGTGTATCTGTGCAACTATCGCGTGGTTACCACATTTCCGCTTTCCAGTGTCGGTGTATGAAAATCAAAACGTCAGTTTCATCAAGTTGTAGCTTTAGAAATAAGTGTACCTATGTACTACTTTTTGCGCTTGGCTGAGGGATCTTAATCGATCATCAAAGTTAAGCAATGTTCCGAGCGACACACATTTGGATGGGTGACCGTTAAGTGGCATAACATCTGAGCGCTTCGGAGGGCACATTAAATATTATGTCCCGGTTGTTATCGATTGATAGCAGTCGTTAAGCCATTTCAGAGGTCTTTGTGCGGCCTGATAAACTCCGACACCAGACGAAAAAAATATTTCGGTCACGTTCCCAGCCGTTGCAGAATTACGTTTTGTTGTTATTCCACAAGAATCGTACCATTTTCCGGGATAAAAAGTGCCATGTGTCCTATTCCAAGACCTAAAGTACCTACTTACCAAATTTCATCCAAATCCGTTCAGCTGTTATGGAGCTGAGTGGTAACAAACATAAACACACACAGACTGGCATTTATAATATTAGTATAATAACAATGTCTGTATTAACAATAGGTCTTACGGTTATTATTTTACACTGTAAACATGCTATACGCAACACAGCACATTACACATAACACACGATAATATTTCGCCGCGACTATGTTTAACGCTGTTACAACTGTGGGTAAAGGAGAAATGGCGACTTTGGCACATCGGGACCTGGGACCGGAGCTGTCATTCCTGTCAGTTGGCGGCCATAATGGATCCAGGTGACCTTGACCTTTAACCTTGAAATCCCAAAAAAAAAATGTATTTAAAAAACTTTAATTTCGGGAGGTTTCTCAGACCCCCTCCACACATAATCATTCCACCATCTTGGTAGATGCAGTTCACTATCTTGGTAGGCGTCACAGCCACCTTCCACCATCTTAATAGGTGCAGCCATCTGCCAAATTGGTTGGTGCAGTTCGCCATCTTGTTTCCAACCGACATCTTGGTAAGTGCTGCCATCCGCCATATTGGCAGGTGCAGTCCACCATCTTAGTAGTGCAGTTCGCCATCTTGGTAGGCGTCACAGCCACTGTCCGCAAACTTGATTTTTTCGTTTGTCATTTGATTATACACTGAAAAGCCAAAAAACTGGTACATCTGCCTAATATCGCGTAGGGCCCCCCAAACACGCAGAACTGCCGCAAGACGACGTGGCATGGACTCGACTAATGTCTAAAGGTACGCAGGAGGCAATTCACACCATGAATCCTGCAGGGCAGTCCACAAATCCAATCTGCGCCAATTTGAGAAATGGTTGCACGTCTGTCACGTTTAATGATTCTCGTCGGTCGTCGTTTGTCCCGTTCTTTCACGATCTTTTTCCGGCCGCAACGATGTCAAAGATGTGATGTTTTATCGGATTCCCGATATTCATGGTACACTCGTGAAATGGTCGTACGTGAACATCCTAACGTTATCGCTACCTCGGAGATGCTATGTCCCATCTCTCGTGCACCGACTATAACACCACGTTCAAACTCACTTAAATCTTGATAACCTGCCAATGTAGCAGCAGTAACCAATCTAGCTGCCGACCGCATCGCGTTACTCTGATTGGTTCCATACCTCTGTTATTTGCATACGCATTCCTATACCAGTTTATTTGGCTCTTGAGTATGCATTACTGGAGTTTGTCTCTCACCTTTGTTCGACTGCCATATTGGATTTCATATGTTTTCATCACGTAGGTGGTACTAGTGTATTAATTTACCCAACAGGCGAGTTGTCGATTTAGCCACCAGGTGGCAGCCATATTTATGTTTTCTCGATTTCGTCACCAGGCGAGCTGCCGATTTAGTCACCAGGCGGCAGCCATGTTTGATAATGTTATTTAGTGTACAGGTTGTGATGTCGGCGCCCTCCATATTGGATTCTATTTTCAATACCTACGTGGCACTATTTTCTCGATTTCGTCACCAGGCGAGCTGCCGATTTAGTTACCAGGCGGTAGCCATATTTAATTATGTTTTTATAGTACTTATAGGTGGTGCTGTCGGCACCCTCCATGTTAGATTCTATTTTCAACAAATAGGTGGCATTAATTTCTTGATTTCACTGACAGGCAAGCTGCCGTACCCGCTCATTCTGACGAATTACCCGCAAAGTGAGCTGTCGGCACTCATATTTACAGTCATAGGAAAATCTGGAACTTTTCAATCCTATTACCAAAAAATATATTTTTTCCAATCACCAGTTAACCTACAAGCATAAATTATTAAATCGATATTTTTTTATATTAAGATCTTTAATTAAGATCGACCAAAAACATTTTTAGTTTTAATGCTAATTAAATTGCCATTGAAATTTAGTATTTATTCTGTAACCCCTGACTCCACCATTCTAGTAAGACCAATTATTCACCATAACTTAATCCCTTATTACTGCCACTCTTGTTTTTAGCATTGTCCGTTAGAGCGTGCTAGTGTGGGGAAAGTATTTCATGGGAACAATGTCGACTCTCGGCACAGTTTCTCGTCTGATGCAAGAGGTGATAGATCGCTCTCTCACCCTTCGTCTTTTACCATTCTGACTGATAAGTTCAGATATTTAATTCAATCAGGTCGCAGGATATTATCAAGCGTGCACGTAATACGCATATATTTTCCCGCGAAATTAAAAATCTGCTCAAATTAGAGTATCGGTTCGGGCCAGCTAGTGTCTGGAGGAATACGTAACCTCATAAAATACGGTACTAGAACTTATTATTTTTAAATTTATATATTTACACAATTGAAGCGACGCCGCAATGTGCTGTGAGAAAATTCCGTATATAAAACAGCATATAGTTTCCTACGTTTCTTAAGCGTATATGAGATTGCGCTCCGGCCTGAAGAGTTGCGAAGTTCCACTCTTCAATAAATGCATCTTTTAAAGAATGAAGTTGCATCGATGTTATACCCGGCAAAATAGCTAGAGTTTTAAAATTAAAAATTAAGTATTCTAACAAAAAAAAATGAAGTTTTGTGTTTTACAGCTTTATTATGACCGAGAGAGTAGCAGAACCTAGCAGGTGTGATCTTGAGCGACAATAAGGGTGAAACGAGGAGTGGATGGGGCTGTAACGAATTATGTGGAAAATACGAATCCATAGACATGTCGCTCGATACTCTTTTGTCCGTAAGTTTAAAAGTAAACCTCTCATTTATAAAAGTATGCATTTTCAGTGCCTTGTCAACATGACTGTTAAATTGGTTAACATAATGGCCATATCTAACATGTACCTCTCGATCTCATTCCTATAACATTTAGGAACAAATTTATTTTCCATATACAGTAAAGCCCCGATTATCCGCGACGCAAAATTATTTTTTTATTTAAATTTTTAATCCAAACCAACAGCAAGGAAAATACAATAGGCCATACAGTGCGAAGGTCGAAAATTATGTAGTATGTACGTGCATTCTCTGATCACTGACCTTGACGACCCGAGAGGGCGAGTCCACTCTGTGAAGTTCACGTATAGAGGTCACCCTCTACGTTTTCTCTCGGCCTGCCAGTGGCCTCAGTTGTCAGTAAGCGTGCTTAGTGATCAGACGTGTTTTATGTTTCTTTGTCAGTGCTCAAGTTTAGTGTTTCGTTAGTTCCTGAAATTACGTAATACATAATGGCTGAAAAACGAAAGAAGGTTGTGTTAACGATTGCACAAAAACTTGAAATGATTTCTAAAATAGAAAATGGCGCTTCAAGGAAGCAGATGTGTTTGGATCACGGGATCGGGGAAACAACCATGCGAGACGTTTTAAAGCAAAAATAAAAACTGTCGGCCTTTCGGAAAGTGCTTCTGGGATGAAAAAACGAAAAACAATGAAGAAATCCAGCTATAATGAACTTGACTCGGCATTAGCGGAGTGGTTAGCTCAGGTGCGAAGTGAGGGCACCCCCGTGTCTGGTCGTACCATTGCAGCTAAAGCACAAATCTTTTTTGATTTGTTAGGCCTGGAAGGAAATTTTGATGCGTCATCCGGTTGGTTACATCGTTTTAAGAAACATCACGGAATTAGAGAGATTGGTCTACACTGAGAAAAGCTGAGTGGCGACCAACAAGCAGCTGATGATTTTCAGCGTGATTTTGAAGAGTTTGTGTTGTCTGAGGATCTGTCATATGAACAAATTTATAACGCTGATGAATCAGGGCTTTTTCGGAAGTGTCTTCCCACTCGTACTTTAGTATTTGAAACTGAAAATCACGCGGCAGGTCACAAAAGTAGCAAGGAAAGAATTGCAACCAACGCTGCGGGTAGTCACAAACTTAGGCTTCTTGTAATCGGTAAATCTAGGAAACCGGGGTCTTTTAAGGGGACAAGAGCAGAAAATTACCAGTTGATTATTTCAGCCAAAAAAAAAAGTTGGATGAACCAGCAGATTTTTAAAGAATGGTTTGAAGAGATTTTTGTGCCTCAAATACGTAAACATCTTGACTCAAAAAATTTGCCAAATAAGGCTGTTTTGTTAATTGACAAACCGCCTTCACACCCAGCTACAAGTGTGCTTAAATCTTCTGGCGGGCAAATCTTCGCAAAATTTTTGACCCCAAATGTTACTGCGCTCATACAACCTATGAACCAGGGAGTCATTGCAACCATGAAGAGAACATACAGGACAAAGTTGTTACTGTCAAAAATCGAGGAAGGCTGCGATCTCAAAGAATTTGGGCGGAATTATACAATTTTGGATAGCATTTATGATATTGCGTCTGCTTGGGATTACATCAAACCCTCAACCCTTGTTAAATCATGGAGAGAAGTCTTTCCAAGTATCGAAACAAATGTCAACCAAAACATTTGTAAAGAAGAGAATGAAGTCATGCCGACCGCTACACTTGTTGACCTAGTGACATCCGTTCCGGGAGGTGAGAATGTCGACGAAGAGAACATAGAAGAGTGACTGGAATGCTACGCAGGTGAGTCGGGGTTTGAACGACTGGCTGGCATAGAGATAACGAACAAAGCAATGGGAGTGAACGAGAACGAAGAAGAACAAAATGAAAGTGAAGAAGACGTGGCGCCTGCGCGGATGACACACAAAACTGCTTTGCAGCACGTAGACGGATTGCTTCAATATTTAGAGGAACAAGACGACGATGCACATCTGGCAGAAAAACTCATGTTAAGGAAAGTACAATTTAGAACAAATAAAAGGTGTTTCCAAAGCAAGAAGCAAAAACGAGTGACTGATTTTTTTAAAAAGGTGTAACTCAACACTTTTTGTACAGTACTATGTATGGCTTTTCTTTTTGTTCTATATTTTAGTGATTTAGACGTAGAGCAAAGGTTTCTGCTGTACTGTAAATATGTATGTATTTTAAAAGTTTTATTATGTTTTTTGTACAATAAAACAATTTTTATGTTGAAATATTTTTTTTCGTGTTTGCACCTCATTTTCAGTCTTTTTTCGGGTCATCCGCGATTTTTGCTATCTACGGTGGCCTTGCCACCCAATTCCGCGGATAATCGGTGCTGTACGTACATTATCAGCCGCATATTTTCATGGCACTTTTAACTATCTTGCACATGATATTATTTCTCTAATAGACATACCTTCCTCATGACTATAACATTCTTCCAAAAAAATTCATCTCCACACTTATATTTTTATACATACCATATTAAAACCCATCTTGATACAACGGTTATTTATATATACACATCATTTATACCTGTATTGGCATCCATATCCTGGTGGCTCAGTAGGGGAAATGGTGGTCAACTATGCTTATAAGAGGACGTATGGCACAATTGACCCAGCCACCCTGATCGTTGTCGGGAGCGATGCCTGTGATATTAATTTGGTGGCTATATCTTAAACAGTTAGGAAATGGTGGCCAACTATGCTTATTCGAGAGTTTAGGGTGTACTTGATTCTACCACCCTATTCGTCATCATAAGTAATGCCTATGTTATGAATTTGAGGACTACGCCTTAAACAGTTCGGAAATGACAGTCAACTATGCTTATAAGTGAGCATAGGGCATACTTGACCCTGCGGACATTTTCGTCATCGAGGGTGATGGCTATTTTATGTATTTTTGATTACTATAGCTTCGGTGTATGGGAAATGGTGGCCAACTATGCTTATAATGGGGCTTAAAGTATACTTGATCGTATCACTCTGTTCGTTGTCAAGGGGCGATGCCTATGATATGAATTTAGTGGCTATATCTTAAACAGTTCGGAAATTATGGCTTACTATGCTTATAAGATGGCTTAAGGCATAATAAGCCTAACCACCCTGATCGACGTCAGGATCATGCGTATGATATTAATTTGGCAACTAAACAGTTAAGAAATTATTGCTAACTATGCCTATAAGTTTCTGGGAGTCTGATATATACATACTGTACTTGGTGTAATTAGCAGGGGTGTGTTTAGCATAGACTTACTTCACATAGGTCGTAAATATGCTTATGACAAGGTGGAGTGACAGCATGCAGTAGCATGAGAGTTCAATTAATTATAAAAGTCCTGAAACAAAATGGTTTGTGTTGACATGGAATGATAGAGCATGAACTCGAACATTCTTGAAACTAGATGGCTGACGTTGACTAAGAATGACAGAACATGAACTGGAAAATTTTAGAAACAAGATGGAAGCATGGAATAACAGAGCATGAATTATCAAGTTAGAATGACAGAGCTTGAACTGGAACATTCTGGAACCAAGGTCATACAATTTTCAGACTGAGAGACTCATAAAAATTTGGGTTAAGGAAATTTTTTGCAGGAAATGTTGCAGATTTGGAGGGGAATTCGGGAAATTTTGTGGGAAATTCTATAAATTTAATGTTTTTTTCAGAGAAAACTGTAAATTGTGAGGTAAAGGTCGGGGTCAGGGTCAAGGTCACCCAGTATGGTTGTGAAGCAATAAAATATGGCAGATAGTTCCGGGGTTCCAACACCCCACACCCCTGTCCTCCAAGGCACAATGACAGAACATGAACTGGAACATTCTTAAAACAAGGCCATTCTATTTTTAGACAGTGAATCATAAAAATTTGTGCAAGGAAACTTTTTGCATGAATTTTTGCAGATTTTAAGGGTAATTCGGGAAATTTTGAGGAAAATTCTAGAAATTTTGTGTTTTTTTCAGAGAAAACAAGAAATCTTGAGGTCGTCAGGGTTAAAGACAAGGTCATCCAATATAGCTATGATGCAATCAAATATGGTGGATGGTGCCGGGACTCCAACACCCCACAACCCCTGTCCATCAAGACAGATTAACACAGAGAATGAACTGATGGCTGTGATGAAATCCAATATGGTGGATGGCTCCTGCTGCAGGAGTTAACATAACGAACACATGCCTCTCGTATAGACATACCTATGCCTATAACAATTGGGAAAATAATAATTTCCATATATATATATTATATGTTTACATATTTAAACTTGGGCTGGCGCCCATTTCACGTCTAGAAACAAGATGTTGAGGTTGAATGACAGAGCATGAACTGCAACATTCTTGAAACAAGGTAACATGGTAGCATGGAATAACAGCATGAACTGGAAAATTCTAGAAACAACATGGTGGCATGGAATGACAGAGCATGAAATAGAACATTCTTAAAACAAGCTCATGCTATTTTTAGACTGAGTGACTCATAAAATTTTGGGTAAGGAAACTTTTTTCAGGAAGTTTAGCAGATTTGGAGGGGAAATAGAAAAATTTTGAGGGAAATTCTAGGAATTTTGAACGTTTTTCAGGGAAAACGTAAAATTTCGAGGTCAAGGTCAGGGTAAAGGTCAAACGTCATTTATGGTCCTTTGCCAGATGCCACCACTTGTCCACTGCCAGATGCGATGTCCATCCGAGCATCCGAACCCCCAACCCCCTATGCCAGCTCTCTCTTTTTATATCTACTTATACTGTATGAGTATAAAAGAATACCCCAAATTTGAAGGTCTATAATATCAAAAACAAACAACCTACAACCTTGATTGACCAATCAAATGAACCGTGGAACCGTGAAGTTTATTTACCATACATTTATAAATGTTCAATTGTGAACACCAAGAGCGACCCGAACGACATCTACGCGATAATCCGTAATTCTCGTTTTGAGGTCGTCAATGTTAGCCGGCAATGGTGGACGAAACACTTGATCCTTTATGTACCCCCATAGAAAAAAAATCGTGCGGGGTAAGATCCGGGCTTCTTGGGGGCCAGTGATGAAGAGCCTGGTCACCAGCTGCTCCTCTACCAATCCAGCATTGCGGCAACGTCTCGTTCAGGTATCCGCGAACAGCTATGTGTCAATGGGGTGGCGCACCAAAAAGGAAACATCAGACCTTCCCCTTCACTTTGACGTGTCGAATGCGAGCTCGGTACCCCCTCGCCACCTCAAACCGAGAGTTACGGACGCCATCCAAACCGTAACATCGAACATGCTGACAAGAGCGTGGAACGAGTTTGATTATCGCGTAGATGTCATTCGGGCCGCTCATGGTGGTCACATTGAACATTTATGAATGTATGTTAAACAAACTTCACGGTTCCGCGGTTCATTTGATTGGCCAATCAAGGTTGTAGATTGTTTGGTTTTGATATTATAAATCTTCAAAGTTGGGGAATTCTTTATTTATTGACTATTTTTCCAAATTAGAGAGCTTTCAAAAGTACTCACTTTACCGTGAACAGCCTATATGCCCATGTTTCCTTGTTTCGCAGCCAGTGAAATTCTTGCACCCTAGTGCTGAATATTTGTTATTCATATGCGAACAGTTATGAAGCGTCAAAAACGCATCATGCAAGGATAGAATGAACAATGCTCAAAGTGTTATGAAAATATGTTGGAGCAATTTTTTTTCCGCCTTGATTTTTCACTGTCTCTGCAAATGATCAAAGGGCCCGCCTGCCTGCATCGTTTTTCTCATTTTTCTGGCCGAGAAGCGCGGATGCTATTAGGGTTATACTGGCACGCGCTGCAAGAGCGCCATCGCCACTACGCGCAGTGCTCTGATCTCGTGTGCAGTGTTATCGTAATGCTGCGTTTACGTATGGTACTTTCAATGGTGACCCTATCATTTGATTGATGTGAAGTCTGGAGCAAATTTCAATACGTGTTCCTGTCGTAGTTTGACTCGTGTGCGGCTAGTATATTTTAAGATACGTTAGTCTGAAAAAGTAGTTTTTAACTATTTTGGAGGGCTCCAAAATAAGATTTACAGCATGCTTGGTAACTTTAAACTACCATTCCGTCTTTGTCTGGGAGATGTCTTTTCGTAGGTAAACATACTGGTGGCACGAAGCACATATTTGTCTTTATTATAAGGGCATAAAATGAAAGTTTTATGGTACGAGTCTACAAGAGAAAGACTGCACATTATTTCAGTGCCTTGCGTGTAAAGACTACTAGACATTCGACGTGAGTAGACATAAATAATAATTCCGAACGCCTTTCTTACAGTCTTTATTAAGTATGTTATGGATGGATGATGGAAGCTAAGAAAGGATACCATATTTCTTATCTTGCATCAGTGCTCCGAGAATAATAAAGTCAGTGAGTATCTAACAATGGAATAAGGTGTTCAAAGTTATTAATATGTTGTGACAGAAGAGTGGAAAAGTCGTTTGAAAAACAACTTGTGATTAAAATTAGTTAAATAGGCCTGTACGGTTTTCGGTCACCATTACCCTAAAGTACTCAGTGACTTGGTTTCGCTTCTTGATAATCACGTGTTCTGCGGAAAGGTCTAATCGGGGTAGACGGAGGATGGCGAACTGCGCGCGCACCCCGAGCCGCCTTCGTTACGGAAGAACCCAGCGCTCTCGACGTCCCACGAGGCTGCGCGCGCCGAGGTGGGGCTGGCTCCAGGGATACGGCAGGCAGGAGTGCTTCGACTACCCCGCTCTTCTGGCGCCTGGCAACGCCGCCCTCTTCCTTTCAAACGCCGGAGATATTCCGCTAGCCAACTTCGCTAAATAATATATCTTTCTACTCCATTTATACATGCGCATACCACTACATAAAATACATTTTCAGTATAAGTCGCAATTAATCATATGTGTGGTATGCATGGTGCTATGGCTTTAAGTAGCTTTATTAACTGAAAAGTAGGATGTTCATCTAAACTAGCATATTCTTTACTGAAAGCCAAAATAACAGGTATCCTCGGAAAAAAATGTTATTACTTCGTAACCGTTTTTACCGAACTTTAAACAATTTTCTACAGCCAATTAATTTATTTGTCTTTTCAATCAATTTAATGCGTTATAAAAATTATAATGGAGAAACGTTTATTTATTGTAACCACGAAATATTTACGTTTACAGTCTGTAAAATGTTAACTCTTTGAGACATTATCGTAGCTACTACAATGTTTAATGTATTTATGGTTATCTTTGAAGGTAACGTGAAAAGGCCTCCAGTAATTAAAAAATAACTTTACAATGCAGTTTTAAGTTACTCTGCAGGTAGAAGTAATAATGTTTTCACTCTGCGTTGTCCTGGCATCTATTCATATCTAGACTAACCAGCAGAAAACCAAGTGCATAATGATACGTCATTTGGCGAATGAGCGCCTTTGTACAGCCGTGTCAGTGGCTACCGCACATGCGCTTCTGAAAACGGCCTACTTATTCGCCTATCCCTGGTCAGTTCAACTGCAAAATTGTGCCGCAGCACAAATAACCTTAACACAGATCGGTTCAAGAACTCTGTATTGTAAATAAATAAGTACATAAACTCTGCAAAGCACCCTTGAAGGATCATTCAAATTATGTATCACATATAAAAAAACATTAAATTATGAAAAAGCATTAGAATTATAATTCGCACTTGATCACAAAGAATAACTTGAAGAATTTATAAAATTGAAATACAACTTGCAAAAATTATAAATGGAAAATTACTATGTACCAATCTTTGAATAACGATTAAAATAATCATTAGAAAAATTTGACTAGATTCCACTTCATGACCAACTAGAAAGGAGGGCAGCAATTAAAACGCAGTAAAGCCTACGTTTCTTAAAAATGCACACATTAAAATTACTATTTAAAAAAATTATTATTTCAGTGGAGGCAGTCAAACGACCCATCAAAGCTCCAACCGAATAAAACTTTTGCAAACTAACCACATTTAAAAACACATGAAACAGCCCAACGCGAGAGTTGTGGACAGCACAAATAATTAAAAATGATTAATTCTTGAGCGGCGAACAAGACAATACACGACACGTTAAAACAAGGAGACACAGTAACACGACGTTTTAGTTTTAACGAAATAGAATTTTGACCGGCAACCGAAACCCCAATTTGGAAAAAATTAGCATTATTTCTCACCCACGACGAACACAACTATACCACACGAAACACTAAAACAATTAAAAAGAGCCCAACAAATGCACAGAAAACGTTGTCGACGACTCGCCGTATACCACCGTGACGAGTTGGAAGCAAAGAAAAAGTCTTGCGCAACGGACGCTAGCGTCGCAAAATCATTCATTCAACTGTTATTATAAGTTAGTTTAGGTTAGGTTAATTTGAACTGTAAAAAACACTTGTTCACCTACTATCCTTCGTTAGTTTAGGTGATCCCCTTAGCTTGAGTTACTATGTTGAAAAATAACGGGTAAAAAGACACGCTTGTGCATGTGCAATAATCAACGGCCGCCAAAAAATGAATGTGCAGTTACACAGATTCTCATTTTTATGATGTATATACAACTCTACGGTGGTTGACATCACTAATACATGTTAACTTGAGAGGATTACAAGGTAAATGTTATTTTTCCTGTCGAAGTAAATACATTTTGTTTATTTCGTGATAGTTACCACACTTTCGCTTTTTTACGTGCGAGACTAAGTAGCAGGAAATTACTTGTTACACATAAGCTGTTAAGGGTACTAAATGATATTATTTCGGGAATTTGTCATTTCAGAGCATTGTTTTAAGGGCAGAAATCCTATAAAATGACAAAACATACAGGCAAAATAATAAATAAACAAAAATAAAACATATCGAAGGTAGTTTTTTTGAATAGGTAATATATATGTTACATAATTACAATTTGCAATATGCATGCGATGTAATTTGTAGTTACAGATATATAAGTAACACACAGTGAATACCGCAAAAAAAAATAAAGTCAATATTTATACAAAGGAAACGACACAACGAAAGACTGAGCACTCAAACAAGAGAACAGCGAAGACATTACATACTGCAGATACATGTAAATAAGGTGAACACAATGACGGAAACAGACATATGCATTATTAACTAGACACAACAGATGAAAACACATGAGCACAGCTGACATTGTACTACGAAATAGTTGCGGCGTATTTATACGTATATGTCTGAAAACGAAAACAGCTAAAGTTTCGCGAAATAAAGTCAAGATAAATGTAATTTTTCCTGTCGAAGTAAATAACTTTTAGTTAATACGTGATTATTATCACCCTTCCATTGTTTTGTGTTCAACACTAAATGTTAAGAAAAATTATTTGTTACATGAACTGTTAAGAATAATTTTCGATTGTCGTTTTTCGCATAGTATTGAAATTACTGGGTTATCATTTACTAGTTTGCAGCGTTTTCTGGTCAGAATTTTACTAGAAATAACAAATAAATTGTTTTGCGAAACAATAGAGTATCAAAAATCATTACAATTCACATATTCTGTACAACCAACCACTGTAACCCATAATTACATTGTATAGTAGCTTAACCTGGGATAGTGGGTGAATCATAATTTTCTCACTTAAATGTGTCCAAGTATATTAGTGAATCACTACTTTTAAACTTTAAAGTAACTTATATTATTAGGTAAAGCAGTATATTAGCAGTTTTTTAAAATCCTAGTGCATCAGGAACAAGTAAACTGATATTGTTGACAAATAAGTAGAGACCCTGAAATGTCGGTAATTCATTCGGCAGCAAGCTAGACTCCACAATGCTTTGTGTACTCGAATCTCAGTTTCTTGTTCATTAGTTACTTCTCCAGTTTAACCACAGACTAGGTAGCATGGCATTCGGTCCTTCCTTTCCTTGCAGGTTCGTTACTGGTCAAAAGTCGCCCGGGGCGTATCTAACATTGTGGTTCCATAAAAACAAAAACTCAAATTTACATATGGTTGAAATTCAACTTGTCATCAAAAGAATTTGCGAAATTTCCGGGTCTCTGAAAATAAGTATTCTTCCCCATCATATTACACTCAACTGACCAAGGGGCGCTACTGACATAGAACCCCTGTTACATTATAAAAAAATCTGGTTACTCATTTTACCAAGTTCACTCTCGGCCGAAATTCAGCAAATTATGCAAACACTGTCGTGTTATATTTAACCATTGAATTCGTGAGTAGTAGGAAAAGTATAATTCAGCGCCACGGTGAGTAGTCAGCGGTGAGGAGTCAGCAATGAGGAGTCAGCTGTGAGGAGACGCTGGTCAGTAGTATAAGTGTTTGAGTTCACATATGGTTGCAGATGATGAAAAACACAGATAATGTGCAATCGAGTATGTCCTGTACAAGTGAATGCAAACCTTCACCAAGTGTTCAACAATCACATGCAAATAAAAACATTTACTATGGCAAAACCTTCAATAAAAGTTGCAATGCACGTCACCATGAACAGAGAGAATGTTCAAAGAAACTGACCTCCAGAATACTAACATGTGATATGTGTGGTGCAGCATTTGGTAGATCCGATAATGTAAAGAGACATACTGGTATGTGTAAAGGTAATGAACATTTGCTTGGCTCGAGACACCATGCGTTGAACTTATTGGCGCAAGACAAGGTTATGACAAGCCTTCCTGTTGATTCGTTGAGTAAACTAACGATGGTTCGAGGGCCCATAACATTATCCGGGCATGCATCGTGTTCCAAAACAGCGAATAAATAAGGATATATGAGTGTTGCAGACATTTACTATGAAGAGTGCAAGCCATACAGATTGTTAGAAGTTGTGAACAACAAACATGCACAGCTAAAATATAAAGTGTAAAATGAAGATGCTACAACTATCCAGGACAACGAGAACGAAAATGTGACCTACAGTTCTGCTGGTGATTATGTGAAATATGCATATTCTACTAATGAAGATGAGGTGCCGACGTCTGCAAAGTAAAAGCGTAAGCATGTTGCTGAAGACAAGGGCTACTTGAAGTTGGGAGAGAATAAACTTAGATTCGAACCTAGTACTCTGGCCCAGAGGTATCCCACAACCTACTCATTACAGAAGAACATAGATGCAGACATGTATCGTGAATTTTCTGCAAAGCGTGACGTGAAGTCTAGCTACTACTTATTTTCTGAAGAACCTAATGGTTTGGTTGATACACAACGGGTGTTGGTTCCATTGCAGAGAAGTAGCGCCGTGGATGCTGACAGAAACAAATCGTTTCGTCTTAAAATGGCCAGACACACATTTTTACACATACCGGCCAGATGTTTGCATCCGAAGGAAGTATAACACTTGATGCATGTACAGTTATTTACGTCTACATATGTGTGTGCACACATATACTGCATATGTAAATTAATTACTACAGTTATGAGTGCACTATATCCGTAAATCATGTTACTGCATAGCGAGATGGATGTGTTGTGTAATTTTTGTAACTAATTTCACAATTATGAGAGTGTAATGAACGAATACGCGTTGAAAACAAAACTTCTCAATCTTATGCCATGTTTCAAGATGAAACATACAGGATAATTATGAACAATGTCGTAGATAATACTTATCGCACATACATGTTTTCTACCGTGAACCCGAGCAAATGTTTGTTTACAAATTCTCTCTCTATCAGAATGCAGTCCGGATTCGTGAATCTCGGTGCCGACAATTCACGTATTCAAGGCTATACGTGTACGAGTACATAGGGAGCTGCCGAAAAGGCAAGACTAAGGGCTGGTTTATAAAAAAAATCGCAATAACGCAACACTGGCAAAATCGCAACGACGCAAAATTTCAAACTCTAAAATTTTTAGGTAGGTGCATTTTATAAAAGTCGCAAGACCCTTTTATAAACTGGTGCTTAAAGTTTTCAGAGTTCACTTTCTTGCGTCGCTGCAATTTTGCCAATGTTGTGTTATTGCGTTTATTTTATAAACCAGGCCTAAGGAATGCCTTTTCCCTCCTGAGTGTATGCATAGAGTATATATAGTACTAGTACAGAGTGGACACTCAATGTTATCCAATGGACAGGTTTTTTGTCGCAATCGCTATGAGAAAACGCAAACTAGACAAACACTAAATCGAATTCACTGCTCCTTTAAAAATTATATTTACGCACAGCTCAACTCACTTGTGATACTAATGCCTATTTTACACGCTGCATCTCGGACTGGCGGCGAACTCTCGTTATGCGCGGTCTGGGGTGACCCACCTCGTCCCTCCTCGGACACACCAGGCTGACGTGCCCCCCCCCCTCGTCACAACCCCTTCATAGACATTTTACATGTGTAGCAAAGGAATGATTGACAGCGTCGAGACCTGGCTGGCATCACAGCCCCTCCTCACCCCTCCCCTGCTGGAGAAGCCGACAAATACAGAGAAGGCGCAAGAATATTCTGGGAATTAGGACCTCGGCGAAACGCGAGACTTAGCGAAATTTCTGGATGATGGCCTACGGCCCCTACAAGCCACCGCGGGACTGCGGAGAGTCTGAGTAGAAGCATTTTGGCTGAGTGCGGGCGCGAAGTCAAGTGCGAGACGACGGCGGATCAGGTGTTCGTGGTGAGAATGGAAGAGAGGGCGTCAAACCCGACGAGTGAAGCCTGTGCGTGAGGGCGCTCGGAGAACTCTAGAACATCGCGGACTGGTGGGACATGGACATGCAATACGGATTTTATTGTAAACTAGCTTACCCAGCCACACAATGCTGAGGCACAAAATATTTTTGTTCTATTCATTTCTGTGAAATTAATTGGAATAAATATATGTATTTTCAAAATCTTTATTATTGAAGTACTTGTTTGTATACAATAATTTTAGTTTTATCATCTTCCGCGCGTATGAATAAGTTGGATGGTTTTCCTACTCTAGAACACGACACATACAATTGGCCGTGCGAAAAATATTCCGTTTCTAAATCTATTCCGCACATTTGCAATGTCTGCCCTTGAGCTTTATTTATTGTCATTGCAAATGCCAATCTGACTGAAAACTGTGTTCTTTTAAAGTGAAAGGGAATTTCTGATGGGATAAGAGAACAACAAACTAAAATGTTCAAACAGACAGCTGTCAACAAAGGCGCTTCCTGACGCGAAAGCATGGTAAAAATTAGCTTTTTCCAGATTTTAGTACCTTTGCAGGTAATACAGATAAAAAAAAAGAATGGAGTAAAAACACTCCTNGCTTTTTCCAGATTTTAGTACCTTTGCAGGTAATACAGATAAAAAAAAAGAATGGAGTAAAAACACTCCTGGGAACGAAAGGAAGGTTTATAAAAAAACAGAATGAAAATTGGTTAATTTTTTCGGGATTTATACGCGTCCGAACAAACGGACACTATATATATATATATATATATATATACATNGGGGTGGTAGAACTCACTAAAACAAACAATTATTGTATAGGGATATATGGGCGGAAGTGACGCGTTGAGGCACAAATATAAAAACATAACACATTAACGGAAACATAAAATGTTCATTAGCAGCATACTTAAGGAGTGATTGCGTACAGAAAATGTTAAAAACAGTTGCTGGAAATGCATCCATCAACAGTCACGCATGCTTGGCGACCTCTACATATGGCGTGATTGGCTGACAATGGTGGCGTGCGTGAAATACCCGGCGTATTTGAATCTGTTCGCCAATCACTCCACCGACGCTACCAAGCTTGCATTACTGTCGGTGGTAGCAATTTTGAGCAATTATTATAAACATTGCTGTAAAAAGGCATTTAGCGGCGACGTTGTAAATAAACAATGTGTTGCATTTCATGTGTTATTTTTGTGTTTGTGCCTCAACGCGTCACTCCCGCCCATATATTCCTATACAATAATTGTTTGTTTTAGTGAGCTCCACCCCTCAATGTTTGTCCCATTATTTTAGAATCATCCTGTATATAGATAGTGGAACTGTCAAATATGGACACATAATTTATAACGGAATAGGTTTTGATACACTGTCTATTGGGACTGATTTCTAATTATGTAATTACATTAATTCATTTGAGGTAATTGTAAATTTTATTGATTGAAGTCAGTAATTGTAAACAGCAAGTTATATGAATTTATTGTGAAAAGTTGAGTCGAAAATAATTGGAAAAAAAAATTTACATAAAAAAATATTAATTGAAATTTTGCTGCGCTGTACCAAATGTTTTCAAATCAATATAATTCAGTAAATCCATTTCCAAAGAGTTATCGTTACCAAAATAATAGCGGAGAAACAAAGGATCGTAGTTGGTCTGTGCCCTACAAATTTCAAAATTGTTATTACTTATTGCCATACGGTTTATGGGAAATTCTACATTTTGTAATCTACAGTTTATTCTATTTCACGAACGAGTGCACCTTTCTGACAGCCAGTGTCTAGTGATGCATCATAAATGATATGAACAACATTCCAACCGGAACAACTAAAATCAGCCGATGCCCATCACCTTACCTTCATTAAATATAGCTCCTTGAAACATTTTACAGACTAAAAAAGGTAACATACACTACTTCTACATGCATGTCACCACTAAAAACGGCCTCCTTCCAAATTCCTAACCTAATGTTCAACAATTTGCAGCCAACGTGACGTAATCGCATAAAGAACTCGTGCTCCTGGCCTCGTTGCAGTCAGTGTAGAAGATTGACCGGAAGTAGAATGACGCAGACTCCACACAGATGCGACTTCTTATAGGGATAGGAACTTCTTGTTTGCTCATACTGCGTATTGTAGAGGTATCGGAATGTGGCCAGTTGAGTATGCATGTTGTGGAGCATAGCCATGGGCGCCATTCCTGCTGTGGTACGGTAACAGACTCCATGTGTGAAGGTTAGCACGAAGGAAATAGGCGAATTGCTGTATTATACCAAGAAAACAAAAAAATTTCGTATGGAAATAATGACAACAATCATAATTTTTTTTCATTATGTATTAAATGTTTGATCATATCTTTCAAAACATTATAAATAAAAACGCTTTTTTTTTTTCTCGATATTTTAATCTAAGTTTTACGTAAGAATGGTTACAATCCTGAACTGATCATCAGACCCTTTTCTTTTAATTCTTAGTGCCTTACGGGAACTTCACAAAGTATCTCGCAAGCGTATATATTTTATTTTCAGCATTACATGTAGGCCTACTGTTTGTTAATTTTGAGACAATTTTTACTGTCTTCAGCAAACACACCCTCTGCTTTTATTGTACAGTACTCGCCCACAAAGTTACTAGAGAAGGATCACATTTTTTGTCATGTACAGTAGGGTGGGTCATTTTTTTTTTATTTCTCGATATTGTAAAGGGCACAGCGATTGAAAGGTGCTAAATGGTATTGGTAATCCATACGTAAAATTTTATTACGTTCAATTGAGTTTTATTGCCTCCGAATTGTGATTAAAGATTTAAAAAAAATTGTTTTTCGAGGTTTTTTCTCAATAAAAAAAATTATAATATAGAAATACTTTATACAAGTGAATAACATCGAATTGAATGAAAAGTATACTTTGTTTTTCTAATACTAAGCAGGAAGGTTCTGGAGAGGAATGGGAGGGGGGCATTAGACGTGACAAATGACACGCAATTTGAGACAATAACAACCAGTGTCGCCCGTCGCTAACTAGAGAGTTAAATTTCGGTAGCTGAAACAGTCGCAAGCTATTTGATGTGGTCCTTCTGGCTTTCAGAAGTCGACGGGCTGCTAATTCACGAATGTGTGGTTGGGGGTCTGTCAGAATTGCAAGCAATAAATTTTCCGGGTGTGCGAAATAGCTATTTCTTTGAATGACTGGGTCGACAACTGCTTTCAAAGTTGTTGATAAATATCGGGTTTGTTCGATGAGTTTGAATAAGTTTCGTGCTCCATCTTTACAGCTGGGGTGGGATTTGACAGAAAACCATACCGGAGCGTAAGCCTTGACAATATAGGTTGCAAGGGTAGTTAGGTTTTCAGAGGGAGCGTCCACCGAAACATACAGACGGAGAGTTCTGTTGGCACGCGTTAGCCATCGGGCATGGGACAATTTTGCCTGGTGATTTGTTCCTTAAATAATTAGGAAATATACCTGTTGAAACAGCTTCGACTATTCTGTACAAATATTTCTGGTCGGTACTAATATCTTTAGCAGAAATCTCTGGTAAGTCCGTGGGAATAGGTTGAAACTGAATTACTTTTTTTTCACAGTTTTCGAGTTCTTTCCCAACAGTCCCTGAAAATGTCTGCGGTCCGGATGTGCTACCATCAATGTGTTGAAATATATGTCTGAATGGTAGTTCATTCATATGCAATAAGCATATAATCCACTGCAAAGGTTTACCCAATCTTTTTTCAAGTAACCTTAAAATACCACCGTATTTGCCTACATTCACATTGGTTCCATCACACCCAATTGCGATGTAATCCAAGAACTTCGATTCAGGTTCCTTAATCAAAGATATGTGCTCTTCAATTATGCTTTGCCTGTATTTTTTCCCACTTTTTCCAGATGTAATCAAAGTTTGGTCTTTTCATCCGTCGAAGTACAATGCAGGTATTTGTAAAACTCTTTGTTGTGGAACTATACCTTTTCTATTTTTTTTTTTATTTTTTTTTTGTTTTCGACGCAGCTTACTTTTGTCTATAACTTGAGAATTAGACGCTTGAAGAACTGCCGATATGATGGTTGCCCCTGCCCTGTCTGACACTCCATATCTATCTCATGTTTTTGACAGTAAACCATAATCAACTGGAAAATTTGAATTACCATCGGGTTTAGCATTTGAAGGTCGCAACTGAAGTTGGGTTTGGTCTTTACAATCAGACTGGCTACATTCTGATGTGCGGCAGAGCTCCTCCGTACATTGTTGGCTATTTTTTGACGTTTACTAAGAGATTTTTGTCGCAATAGCTTTCTTTTCAGTGCTTTTGTAATTAGGCTTGTTGTGACAACATATATGCCCCCTATCAACATTTTTCTAGTCGTTCGTTGGTCAACTATGAAGCTTTGTTCTCTTACGGGTATTTTTTTCTGCTTAGTGCAGGTACATTTAGAAATATCCCGACACTTGCAAGCCGAAATATCAAACAAAGTTTTACTTCCAAAACGAAACTCTTCCAACTTGTTTTGCTGTATTTTTGGGTGAGACTTGAGATTGTTTTTGCACTTAAATGATATGCCTTTAGCATTGCTTTCACTCATTTTTTATTCTACTGTAGGAATAGAAGCTTTAGTCCATATTTCTATAAGTTTTGCAAGTACAATAGTCTCTATTTCTTTATAAGTGGGTTCTTTTTTTAGATTCCCTCATGTTTTATCTTGTGTCGGGTCCACTCATAACACTTCATTATTTCTTCATACATTGGTAACACATTGTCTTTTAAATCACATATATCACCGAACAACGCACATTTCCAATTGATACGAGTACGATTCATGGTTAAAATGCACGAGAAAACACAAAACAAACAACCACGCTCCAGTTAGCGACGGGCGACACTGGTTGTTATTGTCTCAAATTGCGTGTCATTTGTCACATCTAATGCCCCCCTCATACTCCTCTCCAGAACCTTCCTGCTTAGTATTAGTAAAACAAAGTATATTTTTCATTCAATTCGATGTTAATCACTTGTATAAAGTATTTCTATATTATTATATTTTTATTGAGATAAAACCTCGAAAAACAATTTTTTTTAAATCTTTAATCACAATCCGGAGGCAATAAAACTCAATAGAACGTAATAAAATTTTACGTATGGATTACCAATACCATTCAGCACCGTTCAATAGCTGTGTCCTTTACAATATCGAGAAATAAAAAAAAATGACCCACCCTAACAGTCTTAATGGTTCATTCACTTATTTAGTTCTATTTTTATTCAACGACAAAATAAGTAATATATTCTTTTATTTCACATTAAAATACTTTCGAACCAGGCGGCTGCTATTTTTCAATCAGCGAGAAAAATTACAACTCCAGATTATTTAGGGTCGTTTACTTCATGTTTACAAACAAAAGTTTTTTTCGTATGAACAAAATTCAAGACACGTTTTAAATGCTTCGATATAAAGATTTAAAAAATGTCTTCAGGCTTATTTAAAAACTTTGAAAGACTGAAAATGATACATCTGATTCAGTACCTTATTTGGTGTTGTCAGATGGCTATGTCGGAAATGTTGTTGGTTGGAAACATACATGCATACATGGTATACGTACGAATAGATGCAAATATACGTCCATTAAGGTAAATACCGGCATCGCGCACACCTGACACACATAACAGTACACATAATAATACACATATCACATAAGACTGACTCTTCAAGAAGAGTAAGGTATGCGAGGGAAATTAAAATGCTATAAAAATACTGCTTCTTCCCGCGTGTTACATAACGGAAGATCAGAGTTCTCAAGCACGAATTACTTACCAAAGCCTTCCACAAAGTCTTTCCAAATTCTATTTAAAACTTTTGAAAAATGTGGAAACAAGAAAAAAATGCAGTTTTTGCTAGGCAGTGGAAACGTAACTTAGTTGATTTATAAGAGTCACCTGATTTAAGTAAATTTTAAAATTTTCTGTCTACAACAGTTTTGTAAGGCTATTTGTTCTTTAAACCGTTTACGTAAATAACCGCCTGCTTTTCATATAACGTAAAAGTAACTTACTGAACAAATATGTTAACATACTTGAAAGTAGCTACCTGTTACTTGTTTCTTCTTAATAGAAATTTTATTTTCAAGTCTGACGTATTTTTTGAGGTATAACAGCTCCATTTGCACTTCACCAAATATGTACATTGTAAATTGTAAACTATTACATTAGTTACTCACTACTATGCCCGGGGCAAAGAAATTAATTTTTTTTAAATTAGAGGTAAACAAATATTACGAGGAATATAATTTATTTATGAGTCTTTTGTTTGGTGGCGAAGTTGAGGCAGCAGCCTTGTCTTACTTAAACACTTTTAAACCCCAATATCAACTTTCGATTTATAGTGCACAGAGAAAAACAAAGTGTTACCTACACTTAATGCAATACAAAAAGCTCCAGAAGTTTGTTGTGATAAATTTTTCAGAACCTTATTATAATGCTATTTTACTCTTACATTTATAGATTAAAAATATGGCAGTTTATATTCGTACGTTTAAGCTAATACAGGTAACATAGGCTCCTCGTTAAATATCCCTAGCAATTTAAAGTGTAACACTTGCAGGTTACATTAATGAAATTTTTTTTGTGCACGATTTTGTCCAGTAGGGCGCCATAGTCACTTATGCAGTTCATCAAATAAAATCATTCGTTGCTACAAAATATTTTGCGGAAAATTTTATGTAAAATGCATATCAAAATATTACTAAAATACGTATTAACACAACGTTAAAAGTACTACTGTATCAGCACATAATTAGACGAAAAAACCCTGCCGATGTTTTTTAAAAACATTTTCACTACATTTCTGAATATAAAAATTTTTTGCTAACATTATATAATTACGGAAAAAGATTTTTGGTGCAAACATTATGCACTAACATCGTGAAAAATAACAGAATTCTAGGCCAATTTCCCAGAAATAAACACTGCCAATATAAGTTTCATTTTGGAATGATACTGCCATAATTTTATATACAAGTAAAAGTAGCGAATCTTAAATGCTCCCAACCTATGTAATCAATAGTGAAAGGTTTACAAAAATGTATTATTGGCTTTTCCAATGTGCCTATCTTCCATACCGGCAGAGCATGTGTGTTGTCATACACATGGGCGGAGTACTGCTAACCCAAGACCACGAGAGGAGAAGATTGGGCTTTCTCGCCTGTTTCGAGCAACGGTACTCCGGAGGGTGACACGTGATGTCATTGAGACGCAGCGCTGCCCCGAGTCATTTATTGCTAGTTTCTGACCACGGTTTAACTCAACCTGGGGCCCAATTATTGAAACTCTCTGAATTATTCCTCTGGAGGAAAGACGTCATTACGCTATCGGAATGCCTAGAGCCAATTTTTGAACACTTGATAGCGGAATTGTATACCGGAATCGGTCCATGAAGTGTCAAAATGAATCCGCCAGCTAGGTAGCTGCCGGAATCGCCATTCCTCTACAGATATGTCTATAATCCTTTGTATGATGTAGGAAACTTGAAAATATACTCGCGCGTGGTTTAATATAAATATAATTAACAAAGGAATGTAAAATTGTTACCAAATATCAAATTATCAAGGCGTTTACATATGTATGAAAAAATCGTGTAAACAAAGTTAAGTTGTTAGATGAAAACTGATAGAATTGCTAATAATATGTTAAAATATTATACGAAAATATTATAAAATACGTAACGAAATCAATTTTGCAAGAAAAGCTGTAGTTGTGAAACATAGTTAGTACTGTGAATCAAAACGTAATAAATTTGTTTTAGACATTCAAACATTAATGAAAAATATTTTATAGTTTACATTCATAGCCGGAATATTAGCAAAAATTTTGTAATGGTATATTTACACCCGAAAAATATAAATTGATATAGTGTTGCTATTTAATTTGAATTTTATCAATTGTTACATTATGGTAAAGTGTTTTACTGTTCTTTCATGAATAAAGTTACGATACCGTAATTAAATATAAAAGTTTCTTAAATATATTCTTAATTAATACTAAACCTTTATCTAGCGGCAACATGAGATAACTCTTTAACGTTTTCTTTCAAGGGCTGAGTTATTTTATTGGCAAATATTAGCACAGTTACATAAATACAAGTTCTTTTAGGGAAAAAACAAATCTGCATGAAAAATAAGAGTTCCTGTGGATTAGAAATGTCTGACTTCATTATTTATAATATATCAGTTAATAGTTTTGTTGCCACTGTAGACAGTTTATTTTTTTAAGGGAGTTGCAATTACTTATCCCGAATTATCTACAAATAAATAAAATATATATTAATGTATTTTAAAGTGAATTTTACTACTGCAACAGATTTAACGTGATTGGTTCAGCTTCGGAGACGACACACGAAATGCCACGATGCCAAGTTGTAAAATAGATTCTTCAAAAATTCTATGCATTTTATTTTGATAGTTACTAGTCGTCTCAAAAATTCATATTTTGCCATCGCAACACTCGTTACCGGAATGGAAGTATCGGAACAATCCACTAGAGGATTTATTCTGATAGTTAAAAAAAATTGGGCCCATGTTTAATTTGAGTATATTTGTTTTATTAGGCCTGACTAATATTTATCAGTTATCTTCAGCTAATTCCTGGAGAATATTCTGCGGAATGATTACATGCGCTCATGAAACTTGATGTTCATCTAACTGTTTCTTGCATAAACTAATTAAGATTTTATTTTTATGTAAATCTCTTTCGTGACAGTAATATAAATATATCAAATAAAGAACATGTTTGATATATATTGCAAAACAGTAGCTGCACCAACGTGCAAACGAGTATTAGATACAAGTTTTACCCTTAGCTGCAGTCTCGACTGGCGAGGACTAACCTCTCTTTGCTAGCAGTTTTGCTAGTAGCTCTCGGCACATTGTTGTTATCGCAGAGAGTAATCTGCTAGAGGCGACGGGTTATTAGAGAGGTGGGATGACCTGGCCTGCTCACTGACACTCGTGGTTCTGAGAATGCATTACAAGCTGTCTGAGAAAGAAGGGCCGAAGTCTTNAATACGACTGTGGTGCCATCTAGCGGATGGTTTGGAAGTATTTATAAATCAGTTGGCAGTGCGCTCTGGGCGACAGAGAATCACACTTCCTCCCACTTGACCTTTACCTTAAACACTTTTAATGGATGTATGTTTTGAATTGTTTTTCTTTTATATATGTTTTCCTGGAAGGATACGTGTTGTAATAGTGTTTTTCAGTGGCATTCACACGAAAATTTCTTGTGATATGGGAGGGATAGGAACGGTTGTGTATATAAACAGAAAATTTTGTCTTCCTCTTACATCGCTTTGTTTAGATGAGTGTTATAGCAAGTGATAAACGATCTAAGATTTGTATAATGAATCGACTTATACGGCGTGTTTTGGTAGGAGTCGAGTGTTTTGATAGCTGCTCCAAAACATGTCGCGACACCATGTTCCTGTGTGTTGATAGAGCTAGAGATTGCCGGAGCAATAAGTTAGATTGTTGATTTCTTAATTAAATTTCACACTTAACTATTCGAATTGATATGAGGTGTATATGGGTGTTTGCGATTCTTATTTTACCTAATGTATGGGGAAATGTTTGCGAGGAGGGTTTATGTTCAGTTCGCACTTTGATGTAGGTTTGTTTAAGCAAATAGGTATATGTTGTGAGTTGAACACTCTGCGAATTGGGTTCTGGTAACCTATATTTGCGATGGTAAGAATATGTAATAGAGGAGATATTTCACATATCGCCATTCGTATGTAAAAAAATTATTATTTTTTTTTTTTTTGAGATTGCTGGTTAAAGTTTGAGTTCTATACAAAGTGGTTTCTTCCCTGACACGACAATGTGGTCTCTCTCTCTCTCTCTCTCTCTCTCTGTCTCTCTCTCTCTGAAAGTGATATGTGTATGTTGGGTGAAGCAACATGCATTTCCCGTTTGTTTTAACTCTTCTTTAGTTGTACATACATATATGAGTAATGTAGGTATATCGCAGGGTCTCGATAGCTGGAACCTTAGAGACTGAGCAAGTTGTTCAGAGAGACAGAAACGGGGAAGAAATTGGATATGGTCTGTAGTATGGAACCATCCCAGCCTTCGCTTGGAATGATTTCGGGAAACGACTGGGAAAAAATAAATTTGAATGTTCTGTTTGGTATTCGAACCCACGTCCTCCCGAATACTTGCCAATGCACCACTTCGCATGTTAGGCGAGTAAAACATTAACATTGTTTATCTCTTGTAAGTAAATTGGTTAAGGAGAACATTTTTTAAAGAATTTTGCACAAATACATTTTTTTTTCACCTTACATGATGCATATTATAAAATTACTGTAATTTCTCAGGGGATGATTTTATATGTAATTTTATCGCCATATGTTAATGACTTCACGAAAAGTATAAAAGGTCGATGTATATAGCTATTTACTTAATTCTGTTTTTGGGCGGTTACTTGTAATGATAGTATTCGTAATTTTTAGGTAATTTTTTTACCTGAAAAGCATATAGCCTACTTGTGTTTCCTATGCGAAACATTAACAGTGAGGTACTAAGATACACCATCTCAGTCTGCTGCGTCAGAGGTTATGATGTCAGATATATGTTCTTCAGAAGAAACTTCACAGCAATCATTGGATTCGAAACAAAAGTGTTGTTATTGTGTTAAGAAGTATCTCGATGTGAATAAGTCACGTCGTCATGAACGGTATTGTCGCAGTAAACCTACTCGCCATTTACATCGTTGTTTGAAATGTCAGTGTTTGTTTGATACTAGTGGTGACCTATATTTGCATAGTGTGAGATGTTGCTTCTTTACTCCTGCAACGGGTAGACCATCGCATGGATTTCAGTGCCAACATTGTTACAAAATATTTAAGCATAGTAGCAATATCCGTTGTCACCAAAGGGGGAGTTGTGTAAAGAACCCTGAGTGTATTAGATATCGCTACGCAAAGTGTGGTCGTTCCTTTACGATAAATTCCACATTAGCAAAGCATTCAACAGTATGTACAAGCAGTGCTTGAACGAGAGTAAAGCCTGTATGCCGTTTCTGTGGTCAAACATTTACCGCATTTCGTTATGTGCGGCAACATGAAATGAGGGTATGTTCCAAGAGTCCTAAATTGAATCTATATCGTTGTACACTATACGCCGTATGTCTTCGTTTGTTTAAGATTGACAATGCACTAAGGAAACATGTGGTTAATTGCATTTTTTCCTTAACAGCAACTACTACTTTGAATACGTCTCCAAATTTGTCGCCGCCATCTACTTTAGAAGAGAATACAAAACCTTGACACCAGTGTGTATACTGCGACAGGAAATTTACTTTAATTAGCAATTTGGGAAGACATCAAAACAATGCTTGTTTGGGAAAAACTGTTAGAAGAAATACACATTGTTGCGATAGATGTCAGTGTGTGTTTACTGACTATAAGCAGCTTGAAAAACATTCGTTGCCATGCGAACATGGCGTTTGGTGGAAATCTCGCCAGCTTCTGGATATCAGTGTATTTTTTGTCGGAAATTATTTACTTTATGATATCATATGTATCATCACATGAGGGTAAATTGTTTAAAGAACCCTGCATGTGATGTACATCGGTGTATGTTGTATGATCATTTGTTTACAAGAAGGTATGCATTAGTGAAACATATGGCAAAGTGTAAACATAATTTAAGGCAGTAGTGTTTGTTTTTTTCGCAATTTCTGCACATACGTTTGGGCAATATGTATGTGATTTTGTACTTCTGTGTTCTTATTTATTGTTTGATGTTTTAAGGATGTAATAAATATGATGGTGTTGATATTTTCCATTTTTTTATTTGGTATAAGTTGTTGTTTGGTTGGTTTGAGGAGTGGTAAGATTAATAAAGGATTTTTTTATATATTTTTTTATTAGTGGGGTGGTAGTTTTTATTGAATTGGTTACACATGCGCTCACAGTCCACCCGGAGGGCTTTCCGCTATGAGTTCTTGTGAGGGAAGTGATGTTTGGGAATGGAGTGAGCTGTTGTCAGCGAGGGATTGGGGGTGTGACCACTCCTGAACTTGGGGACAGAAATAAATTTAAGCAATGACAGATTAATAAGTATATGTGTACATAGTAGAATATGTACACGACTTGCGGAATGCTTGTGTTGTAGGATGTCGCAATGCATTCACGAATGTTTATATCTCTATACACCTAAAAAGAGTGCCACTTAACGAAAATTGTTCGGTTACAGAATTTGTTTTCTGAATTGAATCTTTGCTTGCTATATGGAAAAAAATAAAGTATGGTAATAATAAATTATTACTCTTAACATAGAACGGTGCTTCGTATGTTATCAGCATTTGGTTTTCCTATCTTCCTAACTCACCCTTATCGGGAAACCATGTTTTGTATTTGTTATTGTTCTGAGTGAAGCGATTAGTACATTTGGAGTAATACAACAAGGGTTTTAATTTATTTTANTTTTGTATTTGTTATTGTTCTGAGTGAAGCGATTAGTACATTTGGAGTAATACAACAAGGGTTTTAATTTATTTTAATGTTAATATGTGACAACTTAAAAACATATTTTTGAAACATTTTTCTTTTGTTTTTATGCTTTTATTGAATTATTCTAATTAGGCATGTGTAGGGAATTGTACTTGTAACATCGTGTTATCATTTTCGAAGCTTTAACTGTGTTGGTCCTCCCTAAATAAGGGATACACAATGCGACACTACCGATCATNTTTTGTATTTGTTATTGTTCTGAGTGAAGCGATTAGTACATTTGGAGTAATACAACAAGGGTTTTAATTTATTTTATTGTTAATATGTGACAACTTAAAAACATATTTTTGAAACATTTTTCTTTTGTTTTTATGCTTTTATTGAATTATTCTAATTAGGCATGTGTAGGGAATTGTACTTGTAACATCATGTTATCATTTTCGAAGCTTTAACTGTGTTGGTCCTCCCTAAATAAGGGATACACAATGCGACACTACCGATCATTNTGTTATCATTTTCGAAGCTTTAACTGTGTTGGTCCTCCCTAAATAAGGGATACACAATGCGACACTACCGATCATTGGTGCACACACCCTCATACACACACACACTTTTTAAATTGACATTGCAATTATTAATTTAATTTTCGGGGATGGATTCCCCATTAATGTAGGAGTGTGTCTCGCTTTACTGAAAGTTTCGTGTACCCTTCTCTGCAGTGTATATTCCCTCCCCCTGCTCGGCAGCTTACAAGCAGTAGGCGATGTGTGCTAGCCAGGGAGATAGGTGCAGGAGAGACACTCGCGCGCTGCGACTGCTTTCCTCGCCCTGTCAGGCCTACTCTTCTAAGAGAGGGTCTCGATGTGTTAGCTTCGACTTCTGGAGAAGGAGTGTTGTATCCCCTCCACGATCTCCGCGCGCCTGCCAGCATTCAATGGAACTACGCTCGCCCCTCGTCCTCACTACCTCTTCCCCCATTATTCAGGGAGCGGTTTATTTTTCATTCTCTCACATCTGCTGGTCGACTGGCTCTCCGCAGCGTTCCTAGTGGGGGAAATGTCAACACTCTCACCCGCCGGCAGGGAATCTCCTCTAGGCACTCGTGATTTCCTCGGAATTTATTCTTGGTTAAAGTATTCTGACACGATGTCATTATGATTGTGGGGNCTCTAGGCACTCGTGATTTCCTCGGAATTTATTCTTGGTTAAAGTATTCTGACACGATGTCATTATGATTGTGGGGTGTTATTTATATGATATACTTGTTAGGGTTTAGTATGGTATTGGCTCTTGTAGATGTTCAATGTGTAATTACGAGTATGTATTTGTTAATTGTAACTACCCTCTGTAATTATGCTTTACTTTTCTTCTACGGTATGTGTATAACTTTATTAGGATTTACTTGCCCTCGATCGGAGTTGAACCAAGGACTATGTCGGTACACATGTTTTTACCCTCACCGGGCTTTGAACCAAGGACTATGTCAGTATAAATGTATTTACACTTGAATTGCCCTCGATGGTGGTCGAACTAAGGAGTATCTCAGTATAAATGTAATTATGTTTTAACCTTGACAGGATTCGAACCAAGGACTTTCCCAATACAAACATACTTAAGCATTAATGACCCTAGGTGGGAATCGAAGCAACGTTTAGGTCAGTATAAATATATTTGTGTTTTCCTAAATCCTCGAGGGATTCGAACCGAGGACTGGTCCAGTATAAATGTATTTACGGTTTAATTATCCTCGACGGGAATCTAATCGGGTAGCAAACCGGTATACATGTGATTATGCTTCACTTACCCATGGCGGGAATCTAATGCAACCAAAATGGCGGACGTATAACACAAACATATTAGCTATTCATAGCTCAGTTGCGTTTGAGCAGTGGTCGGGGTATGACGTGTACTTAGTCTGTAATTACCGTGTAATTACTTTCGGTATGTAATTATTCTCGGTACATGTAATTACTCTAGGTATTCATAATTGTTTATTATGCAATTACTCATTATGCAATGACATCTATTTACACAATTACTTACCTTTGATTGAACTCGAACCGAGGAGTGCCTCACCTACCTCGTAAGTTGTGTTTCGGCAGCCGATGGGTGAACATATGTACTTAGTGTGTAATTACTCTCTTGATACGTGTACTTAAGTCTCGGTACTTTCATTACTCTTGCTAATCGTAATTGTTTATTATGCAATTACTTATTATGCAATTACATATAATTGGGCATTAACAACCCTTTACAAGTTTCGAACCAAGGACTGATTGACTCCTCAACCCTCCTGGTCCAACCCTACACCCCCTCTACCACGCTTTTCTCCTCTCAACATTCAGACTTCCTCGAGAAGCTTCTAGTCTGTTGAATTCCAGACTTCCTAGAAAAATTTCGAAGTCCCGTTGATGTCGCTTGGGCGCTTTGTCCACCGAAAGGGTATTCCCACAAGCAACGGCAAATCACAGCACACCTCAGAAGGGGTGGGAGAACCCGTCAGCCAACCACAATACACCTCCCTGAGATAGTGCGGCGAGGGAGGGGGGGGGTGATATGTTTCCCAGGTTAAAGGGTGCCTCCACTTTGTATCTCTCTATCCTACACCCGTTTACAGGTTATTCAAATGACACTTAGACCACTAATGATTCCCTGGCGTCCCAGAACATATGTGCTACCTTACTAAGTACTTTATTATACAAGTGCTACAAAGTTTTGTTTTACAAACTACAGTTGATAATAGCTATGTAATAGATAGAGTAGTGTTACAATAATACGCTCAGCAAATTGGGTTCACTTTTTATTCAATTTTATAGCTGTACAATGTGATAGTTGTGCAAAATTTATTTTTACTACCGTAGGCAGAACTAAATTCGGCAGAATGGCTGTATGTATGTCATAAGCAGAATATTGAAGGAAGAGCTGTTTTTTCCAATTAAGTGCAGAATAATAACNAGAATGGCTGTATGTATGTCATAAGCAGAATATTGAAGGAAGAGCTGTTTTTTCCAATTAAGTGCAGAATAATAACAAACACAGCTCCAAGCTGCAAGCATCAAGTGGTGACTGTAACAGAATTCTGGCAGGTGGCTGGCTGACGTCTACAGACATATCGAGTAGTTCAAATCCTGTTCCACACATACATTTTTATTATGTTGTCTACCTTGGTAAAAGTTTAGTATTTCTGAACTCTTAGGTGTCCACTTAACAAACGTATCGCAAAAAAAATGAATGTAATAAAGGAATAATAACTTGTGATTTCTCAAATGATAATCTCTAATTGCTCTGACAAGAGAGANAATAATACCTTGTGATTTCTCAAATGATAATCTCTAATTGCTCTGACAAGAGAGAAAAAATATTCATAGTACAACAGTATACTTGATCCAGTCAACCAAGTAATAAACGCACCCTACATCGGAAATTTTTGTAGTTGTCTGGACTGAAGGCTGGCACGAACCGACACCGTGGTCTACGCAGCAATTCGAATCCTCCTACATACATTCAAGTCACAGTTGTTGCTCAGTCGGACACGTGCTTCGTCAACCAACTCATTGTGGTTCAAAATCCCTGACGTCCAACCTCTACCCTAACGTGCTTTATGCTCTTCAAGTTTATTTCACTACAGCTCATAGGGGAATTAAATTCAAGAATATAAATTGCTGACTGGCACCGTATTTGAATCGCCAAACAACCAACGCACTGTTTAACGTAGCATCTCACGTTCAGATATTTTCTGAAATTTCGTATATGGGGATTCCGTTTCGTACGCTTTTAACGGCTCTCTCTGTTCATATTTAACATATTTAACATTTTTATCAAATAGTGGTTTGGCAGAAAGGATTAAAAGTATTTCAAAAATAACTTCAGGTGCAGTTATTATCTGACAAAACCAAATATGTTTTCACTTCTGATTGTGCGCGTGGTGCATACGCACTACTTAAATAGAAGCAGCTTATCATCTGATGTAGGTGACTTGTTGTCCTTGATTACAGTATGGGAGACCCATTTATTATTTACTTCGTCTATAATAACTGATAAAAAAATTCTGCTTGTGAAATCGTAAGGGAATTATGACGCCAGACAAATAGTAGTGTATTTCTCAGAGTTTAGGCCACCGAAAGAATATCCATGTAGCTGTCTTTGTCCACCCCAGAAAAACAATTCCGCCTCCAAAAGAAAGATTTAGGAAATTCTAATGAATGTTGACAACCAATATTATGAATGGACATATGATTTATTAATAACTTTAACGACCATCATTTTGAAAAATATATGAAAGATGAAGTAGACTGGTTTTGTCTTCTATGCATCGTCAATACAACTGTCAAAAGTCGCCTGGCCAAAACCCCAACGTGTTTAATTACTTCGACTACCTAACTAGATTATATTCTATTCTGGCTGCATTAAGATTAGGTTAGAGGGAGTGTATAGACATATCAAACACTTACTTACATAAACAGTGTATTAATTTCAAATCCTACCCACGTTGTTTTTGACAGTGCTATTGGCAGTAAATCAGTTGTATGTTAGAACACGGAGAGTGGCTACAGCGCAGCTCGTATGAGCACTCTACCACATTTCCGCTCTACATTTTAAAACGTTCTTTAACCACTGCTACTAACTCATCCGATACTATAATTACAAGCTCAATTTAAATAAGTGTTTGCAAACGATCGGACAATTTTTTGAGAAACTGACCCGAAAACGAAAAATGTCATACGCATGTACATAATATAGAGCTTCATAAAAAAAAGATACGTGCGATCCGTAGTACTCGATCGGTACATAGATGAGTCGTACAGATTCCACCATATAAGATATCTAAACGTATGCTCTGAAGAAAAATTCCAAACACCATTTCGAAATACGCCTTTATATGTACATTCTTGAATTTGCAACTTTTTAAAAGCAAGTTTTGTAAACGTCAACAAAAAAGCAAGAAGGTACGAAAATGTTTGTTTCTAACGCAACCTTTTTTTTTTTTTTTTGCATTTATGTGTCATAACGAAACCTAGTTTGATAAGATGTTAGTGAAATTTATATAATCTTTCAGAGAGGAAGCAAAATCACTCAAAAATTTTTGCGAGCAAATTTATAAAATATTTTACGTTTTCAGTTCCAGAGTTATAATGGCGAAACGTTGATATTACCAGGCCCCAACTTGCGTCATTTGCAGCGCTTGTTGCTGTCGTTTGAATTAATTTACGCTAAATTGCTACATGCCAAATTTGAAACGGCATGTCTTTCGACCATTTGTCAACTGCCTCGGGCGCTCATAATCAATAAAGGGTGCAATTTTTTAAGAGGCTGCACAAGGAGAGGTCTAAGCTAGAAATAATTCCTAAGGTAACGGTATGCTCGAGAAGTGACGTGACGTGACGTTCTCTCGGTGACGAGTTTGAAAAAGGGAGGTGGACCGCGCTGCGTTGTGACGCGCATGTGCTGGAAGGGCGGTGGGGACTTAACCGACGGGCGCAACAGCCTTGAGCGGCGCGGGAGGGGAAACGGGGGCACAGCTACAGCGCGGAACAGCCACGCGCAGTCGTTTGGCAGCCAGAGCCAGTTCCCCTCACGAGTTCGAGGCTAGCCAGTGTGGTGACGCGAGCTGGGAACGGCTGGTGTGTGGGGGATTGTTATTTTCCCAACGAGGTGGAAGAGCAGGGACAAAATACAGCAAGTGTTTCGAGAAGGAGGCGCAATTGGTAGGATTGCTGATTGCGGTAAGTACACTGGAGAGCATGTTTCACAAATTGTTTTCCAACGTGGTTGATTTTGTTGAGATGAAAGCGCCGCACTCGGGAGTGCTTTATTCTCCCCCTCTCGTGGACCCCAAGGAAACAAGCCGGGCCCCACTCGTTCAGTTCAGCAACGTAACACGTCGGCGTGCTTTTAGACAGGAAAGTAGCTGTCATTCTCCCGTGTACCCGGTGGGAACGTGTACTGCCATCCCTGGAGTAAAATATTACGAGGACTGCCGCGTTCAGTTGGCAGTCCTCGTGGAACTTATTGATTTTACGTGTAACGAACACGGAGGACGACACGCACACAGCGGTGGTGACCCGACTTGTGTATACGGAATACGTCCTGTAAACAGATAAATTGCGTATTTTCAATGCATTTGTAAATTAATTTTTACTGGTTTATTGAATGCCGTGATGTATTAATCAGGAAATATCCCACTGTGTTTGTTTTTGTACTTCAAAGTTTGACACGTTGGTTCAGTGAGATCAGAAATGTTTTTAATTATTTCGACTCATAACAAGTATCTGGTTTTTAACGTTTGTCGTTCGGCGGACGGTTTAAAGTGGCTGCAGACAATTTCATTTCAAACATAGAACAGAACTCTGTTCAACACTGCCAAACAAATGGTATTATTTCTAAAATACGCCAGAGTTATTTTGATCGAAATTATCTTTTCTCCCATCTGTGGTCAAAAGTTAATTTAATCATTAATGTTATTTTCAAGTGTGCGGAATTTTGAACTGGTCTAACCGCCGCACGAAGGCCGAGCATAAATTAATTTAGTTCCGGACCGGTTACTAGTTACGGAAGATGTAATCAATACGCTTAGAGTACAGTTATTTTGCGATACTGGGAGGCATGTATAGGCCATTCACGGTTACTTCACACTTAACTGAAGCCCTGCTAAAGTTATACTTTTGGTTACCGTTACATGTAAACTTAAACACTGCCATGTGACAACGTTTTAACTGTCGAATGCTTGTTTACTGTTTTCATCCGTTCAAAGAATTTAGTCATATTTCAAAAACTATTTCGAAAGAATGTCCACAATTTAGGCCTATAACCATATCTAGGTCAGCTTTATGACTTTTTAATAATGTCTATGTGGACGATAGTTCTTACGGTTATTATTTCCATTGATAATATATTTATTGAACACGACATAGCACAGTACACATAATACACTTTAATATTTAGCCGCGACTGTGTTTAACCGTGTTATAACTGCGAGGGAAAGAACTGCAGTATTTACCCTCTTATTAATATGTGCTGAGTTATTTCGTTAAAAGGACCGCCTTAGCTGGAATAAAAATTAAAACGAAGGGACAACCAGTCCGACGAAAAGAACAGTAAATTCAAGCACGCAACTCGTGTCGCTTATTTATTGTTCGTAGCAACGACAAACTTAAAACATGGTGGTGAACATGCACACAAATAAGCCTACCGTAACTTTTATTCCGCTAATATTTATATGCATTGGCACTTACTGTTTTCTAGGTTTATTTCATTATTTATTTTAATTTATCTGGCTGGACTTAGTATTTTATTGGGGTTGTGGCAAACATTCAAATCACAGAAACGTAAGCACGTTGCACATTTGTGTTTCAAACACCTAGGGCAAGATTACGACGATGTGATAAACAGATGTGACTTTCAAAAAATTAATTTCGTATTAAAAACAGTTTATGGTTAAGACGTATAAATTTCCCACATCCGATGTTTGCAATCACACACACACACACACACTGGTCCAGTGTAACGTAATGGCAACGCATTGCTGCCATTACACACACAGCGGTCACGACGCACTTTACAGTATATTTATTCTTGCCGTAAAAAAAAACATATTTATCACAACATCGTAACTTGCCTAGATAGGTTTAAAAAAACACGAGTACGAACTTGACGCTTCGTTCAGAAACCCGTGTCATGTCGGCATCGCCAATCGCCACTTCTGCCAACTTCAGATATGTAACCGTCCCGCCATCACTTCTAAATATATTATAATAAGTATTCGAACAATAAAATCTCGTTTCAGTTGTAAACTACAAATTCAAAAATCATTATTTTTGCTTTAATAAGTATGAAATATGCTAAAATTGGAAACATGTATAATTTTCCTGCTACTACAGGCACTGCGAAACTTCACGAGAGAGAAAGAGAGAGAGAGCGAGAGCGACAAGCTCCTCTCCGTCTATTGAATTTTCTTCCTCGAACGAAAAAAAACACCATATCACTAGCGCCTACGCACGGTAATTTGCGCTGATATTTTTAACTGTAACAATGAAATATGTTTCCTTCACTTCTACCTAAAAATTCAAATATCTCAATAGGCAACGTTTAATTTACAAATAGCATACCAAAAAACTAGGTTAAAACAATATTTATCTGTGAATTATTTCTTACTAGCCGTTGTCAACACATCGCTGCTCTCACTATTTTTAATTCGTATTTAATACGAAATAAATATTACAAGTTATAGAAGACACAAAGTTAAAGTTTCATTTATTCAAGAATACAGTATTTTAAAGTTAATCACAGTGTTATATATTTGTGGTATACAAGCTATTGAAAAAACAGGTTGACATGTTACGCCTAGGGTGATTTTTCAAAGGTTCGTTTTAAAACATGCGAAGAAACTGTGAATGAACTATACCCATCCTATTTATAAGGAATTCAGTGATGTACAGGGATTTTTGCGCCTTTATTTGAAATAAAAAATATATTCCGTTATCTGGCAGTTTTGGGTTTGGGAATTTAAGGTTTAAAATTCGAACGACAACTGAGCAGCGCTGCTAGCGTTCAGTTTAGGAACTGTATCACTGAAAGTTTCGATGTTTTTTTGTTACTTGGCCAGTAAAAAGAAAATTAACAAATTTTAAATAATTTATCTTAGAAAATCATAAAATTATTTTATTTATTCGCTCTGTTAAGGAAAACGTTAATTTAAAAATTAATTCTACAAAGTTATCGTTTTTTTGTACAGAAAGTATATAAAATATGGTGTTCCTCAATATAAATAACACAAGTAACGAACAAAATTACGCATTAGTAATCCATTGTCAAATTTTGCTTCTTTGTTGTTTGTTTTAATTTGAACAACTTGCATGGGAATAAGCGCTAATCAGACGTAAACAATAACAAATGCTTTTGCGGAGTTATTTGGGGATTTAGCGTACTTCTCCAGCTACGTATATTTTGTCCCTAAATCCCCAGATATTTAGGTTACTAACCTGGTAACTTGTTCGATGTAGTAACCTAAACGGTGTATTCGGGCACGCCTTCACCCCACATGACTAGCGTGCCTGGGCATGCGCTGTACCCACCTGTCCGCTGTGTGGCAGTCGCGGTGCCGATCTTACCGCCTGCACCTATGGGTTTCCTGTCCTGGTTTTCAGTCTACGGTCCAGGAAAGAGCCGGTTCTCGTCCATGAATTTAATTCTCTGATAAACCTTTCTGGATAAAATTAATAATTAAATCATGTATAGTATTCCTGGCATTTCAAAAAGAGAGGGTTGAGGTTACGTATAGTTTTTTTTTATTTTACAACTGTATTTGCATTGAATCTTAGTGATATGTACATCATGTCTGAGCTCCTTTAGCATTG
>NQII01001132.1:600561-653168 GCA_002778355.1 Clitarchus hookeri | reverse complement strand
GGAAAGCATTTAAAAATGAATCAGCAAATTGTATGGTTCTACCAAAAATAAAACTTTTCTTGTGTGAAAATATTTCATTCATAAGGGTGCATTATGAGATAACGTTCCTATTTGTGTGTGCGTGTGTGTGTGTGTCTATAATCTCTTGGTGTGTTTGTCTGTATTTTGGATATCCCCTGAAAACTTTTCAACCCTTGAACTGAATTTCAGTTTTAGAGCACGCTGGGAGCTTATTTTCAAAATTGCATCCTTTAAATATTTAGGTTACTATGTCAAATCTCAGCAAATTGGTTTTCGCAGGATATCATGTGAGCACTGAATTTAGAGAGGATAGTATTCCTCCCATTTTGAAAAAATACCGCTATATGAAAAACAAAACATTTTCAATATATATTTCGGTAACTACTCTACAGATTTTAGCCAAATTTTGCATGTAAGTAATGCTATTGAATATAATGTTATATATATATAATTTAAATGAATAAGACTCGTATGCTCAAAATGGCTTTTATTAAAATATTTTAAGTTAATTTACNTATATATATATAATTTAAATGAATAAGACTCGTATGCTCAAAATGGCTTTTATTAAAATATTTTAAGTTAATTTACAATATCTACCACATTTTTTAAAATCAATTTCGAACAAACTTGGTGTGTTGAAAAACTCTTATTACAAGCATAAAATGGCTCCTATTTTTGTAAGATAATGCCAGGCTAGACAATGGAATATTTATGCTACATCTCAGGAACCAATCGACTATTTCCCACCAAGTTTTGCACACCAATAGTGCAACAGCAGGTCACGTAAACTCACATCGTTTAAGTGACTCACACTCTTGTTTGAAAAAAACGGCCGTGTAAATATTTCGTGATAGTAAACACTGTCTACTACAACGTTAGACTGATTACAACAGACGCTGACTCCGAATTCTACCTCTATATTGCCCGTATTGCAGGTGGTTGCATTCAAGCTTACGGTGCAAGGGTTTCTGTTTTCCAGTCCCGGGCGAGGCACGTGTGTATTTATAATTTTCTCACTAGTGTTGCATATGTTTCTGTTTCTGCCTGTTATGATATCGCTGTCAACGAGACGTCAACGCCTCCCTATCATCTAAGCTTTAAAGAACCTCCTTAAAATTATTGTACCCATGTAGACGAAAGTAAGCTCATTTGTTATATCGGTATCTTCTTGTTTATAACTAAAATTGTTCAACACCCCCCCCCCNATTTGTTATATCGGTATCTTCTTGTTTATAACTAAAATTGTTCAACCCCCCCCCCCCCTAAAAAAAGTGCAACAAACTTACGCTTAAGTTAAAATAGTAAGGAGAATGGCTTACGTTATTTCAATTACGTAAGGATTATTGTTACTACAATTACCACTCTAGAGGTACGCATGCATTTTTTGACGCTCCCCCTCCCTCCCTTCCACAATCAATACTGTGAATCCGGCCCTGAATGGCCCCATGTATCTACACTATTTTCAATTTTCTACGTAGCTGCCCCTGCACGAACGGAAATACTGACGTGCGTACACGTTGCTCGCCCCAGGCCGCTGCTGCATCCATCGTTGGCAGGGGATAACGGGAACTGTCTGGCATTCGCCGAGGGCTGGCCGTGGGGTGAGAAGCCAGAGCAAGGAGGGGACGTCTTCGACTACAATGCCTGCCACTACATGCCGAGACCCTGGAAGAGAAGGTCACGTTCCGTTATCTCTGTAGTGCGCGAAATGCACAAACTAACTGTTCCTTTGCCTGCCTAGAAGCGCATTTGTGTACACCATACGTCGTTCTACCAAAGGCTTATCTTGCGCATCAACTGCATGTTGTTGTGATTTTATCATTTATACTAGTTACTAAGGAATGTTTATGCTTTTCTACTTATACATGGGGGGGGGGGGGGTTGTTATTTAAACGGAATTTAATTAAGAAGACAGAACATATATTTAATACGTAAAATATAAACTATTGGCGAGGGATGTCCTACTCAATTACAGTTTATGACTAATCTGAATGATACTGTCGCCGGAGGCTGAGTGGTGAGTCGGAAGGCGACGAGCGGCACGCCAAGCTGCATCTAGACGGCTTCATCTCGGCGTGGGTCCACAGGCACACAGACTCCGTACAAAGTGTTGCCAAGTATTACGTATCGTGCCGCCGGGAGGGGAGCCCCGCTGGCGCTACGCTGATATGTTTTATACGCTATTATTGTTGTGTTTGTGTTTTGGATTCTTCGCCTGGTCTGGATACAAACGCATCGCTGCAGTTCGCTGGGCTTGTTCGCAGTTTCTGAATCATAGCAATGCGGTCTCGAGCACGAATGCTTAATGCGCTGACGTCACAACTTACGTTGGGAAGCTAAAAGTTTCCTTAAATATGTGTAGGCGTATATGTAGAGTTCGAATCTGTGTTGTTTTCAGTTACGTTTAAAACGCACATTATTATTTATGTACGAAAAGTAAGGTTATGGTGTGCTGGGTTTGTTTGCATGCTGTGCAGTCTCCATTTCTGATTTCAAGCAGGAGAAATAAACGAACGGTTGTTGTTCGGATCTCTTGTGCATTCGAGCATATATCTAGTAACGGAACAACATCGCATGTGACTTGTAGCAACTGCATTAAAGCAGACAACGGAACACGGCGACAATTACTCACTCCACTCGTGCGCCGATACATGCCTCAACAGACTACGCTATGGTACGAGAGCCTTGCTTCTTCAAACAAAACAACTGCGAACATTTTTCCGAATAAGATGAATGTATCCGGTAGGCGTAATGATTTCTCTAGACTACGCGCAACTTCGCGTCTCCTTGGTAATATCCTGATCGTCGTTGTCGAACCGGGTTTCATTCTCGAAGATTTGAAATCCAGAGTTTCACGTGTGGGAAACGTGGCAGACGTTGCCGTTAGCCTGTGGGTTTTGTCGGGGTACTCCCTTTTTACCTGCCATAACACTACATCACTTCCTTATTTATATATCACTTCACCCTAGTCGGTGCTGAAGATTTCAGCTGGGCGCTCGTTTCAGTGTGTCTGAAAAAAATGTTTTTTTTTTTACGAGACTATTAAACGTCCCCTAACAGGTTTACCTACGAAAAGAAAGAACATTCGAGACGGTGAGGGAAATGTACTTTCAAGACATTACGCACATTGGAAACATTATTCTCATGCCCTCCAACATTGTAAAAAAAAACGGCTTTTTCAGACTGCTATATTTCAGATTACACGAACCGGATACATGTGAAACTACGATATAGGCTTTTCACGGTAAAATGAGCACTTTTAAAGCCCTAGTTACTTGTTCTTTTCAGCCATTTTTTATCCTTTAACCCCCTTTTTAAATAAATGTTGCCGTGTAAGTAATAAACACAGTTTGTATAATCTACCACAAGCGGAAGTTAACGTCTAAGGTTTTAAAATATGATATATTTATTTACTCCTTATCCAAATGAGAGGGCTTTCAAAAGTGTTCACTTAAGCATGAATAGCTTATAGAGGCATGAAATGAGCTTTGCTACAGAGTCACGTTCAATAAAATTACAGGGTCGCTGCTTGAAGTCACGTTCAGACGAGTCGCCGAAAGTCAGCACGCCAGTTGAGCGCCCTGCGCGTAGAGGCGATACTGCTATACATACGCCGGTCGGCGTCGCCCCTAGTGCATCATCAATGTTTCCCTCGTTTATACTAGGTGGCCACCTTAAGGACCGCCCAAATATCTGACTGATTCACACGACATTAACGTTTGAAGAAAATTCCTTTCCGTCACTACATGCGAATTTTCTAAAGAATTGAAAACCGTCATGTTCCCAGAAAATTTTATGAAAGTTAGTTATGTTTTATATTTCTTATTGAAAACTTAATTTTGCCTTTTAGTTGTTTTTAATTAAATGGCTTTTGTGTAACTGAGTAACATTCTGAAATTAATTTGAATTTCTTAATTTCCTATAACTTCAAGATATAACCGTAAAAATAAATACTTCACAAAAATAAAACTACCTCAGTGGGGAATTTAATTCCAAATTTAGAATTAATTCGTGTTTTTTATGTACAAAAATACAATAATTTCTGCAACAGTAACGTATTTATGTTCCTATAAAATATGCAGTGTTACTCGTCGCATGCGTGGATGCGCATAATTAGGTAGACCACATTTTTAACGTTTTCGTGGGGAGGAAGTAAACATTATGTGCAAAAATAAAAGGAAATACACTGTGTTTGAAAGTGTCGTTTAATCTGTGTCGCCTGTCATTTTGCGTTTATTTGCACAGTTTGAAAAGTGATTAATTAGTAAATTGTCGACAGGAGTCATCTCAATAGTCTTTTGTCGTAATATATTTGGCAGTTATGACGACTGTCAAGTTGTAAGGGACAGAAAACCTAATTTCTGTTTTCAGCATTAACTCAGGCACCTCTTTTACATCTACACAATGGACAACTGGTGTACTCCGTAGTTGACCTTTTACCAATTGACGTATCTTGAGTATTTGTTCTAATTACCGTAAGTAATAATTTTCTTTGAGTAATATTTACGGACATTTATTAGAGAAATATAAAATATTTTAAAAATATAACGTTCTTTGACACCTTTACGAAAGCAGACAGGACCATTTCTGGATGATAAAATAAAGAGAGGGTGTATTTAAATCAATGATTTCGAAGTATAATTTTAAACGACTTCTATTTGTAAACGATCTGATTTAGCTGGAAAATTCAGACAAAATGTGGTGTAGCAGACAAAATGTGCCTGTTTCTGAAGCGAGGTGGCAAATCAGCTTTACTGAAAACTGTCACTAGAAAGCAAAGTAAAACATATTTTGGAAATAAAATATTTGCACTAAAACATTTTATGCAGCGCTGTAATCTANTCAATGATTTCGAAGTATAATTTTAAACGACTTCTATTTGTAAACGATCTGATTTTGCTGGAAAATTCAGACAAAATGTGGTGTAGCAGACTAAATGTGCCTGTTTCTGAAGCGAGGTGGCAAATCAGCTTTAGTGAAAACTGCCACTAGAAAGCAAAGTAAAACATATTTTGGAAATAAAATATTTGCACTAAAACATTTTATGCAGCGCTGTAATCTACATACATAACTACAGCAAATTATATTATTTATTCAATTCAAAATAATGGTTGCATCCCTAAAATTCTGCTCACGATTTGATTAGATTCGTAGGTGGGAGAGCCTAACAGTGTAATTATTTTACACACACACTCATATTACCCATCGGTTGATCGCATGCGAAGGAAGTTAATGAACCAGAATTAGATTCCAAATCTGAATATTAATGCTTTAAGACGACTGCAACTATCAAATTAAAACTTGGATGTTTGGCAAATAGCAGCCCTTTAAACTGTTTGAAAAGTATCTTTTTAACAAAACGAATATCGCAAATAACATTTATTGTGTTACACACTTTATTCCGAATTATCATAAGGATAACAGAAATATTTTTTGTGCCTGTCATGAATTCAGTACTATGATAAAGACATAAGGAAATATAATCACAGTAATGTTAAATACCGAAAATGTAAGTATATTGCGTAAAACGTGTAATTTTTGTAATGAAATGAGACCTAAAAGTTTTGAATTATTTTTTCAGTGCAGTTTCTTTACACATGGTTGGAATTAAGACATATTTATATCTCATTTGTATACAAAATGAACACATTGCAACAAACTTTCACGCGGCCTAATTTACAGAGTAAAAACATTCTTCACGACGAAAAAAAAAATAAGGGATGGGTTTTACATAATTTAGTAGTTTGCATTGCAACGTATATAAATTATACAGGATGAAACTGAAATCTACCAGCTAACTTCGGAAGGCGATTCTTCACCAAAATTATGTAGAATACAAATATATATATAAAGCATAGCCTATGTGTATTCTGGAGGAGAGCAACCTGCCTTAATATTGATAATTTCCGAGTGAAATACCGCTTTTCATTGGAAACAAATGTATTATTTTCTGTATGCAGCTTGGTACAGCTTACGTAGTATTTAGAATTGAAACAGCATGGAACAGAACTCTACCGACAAACACCAGTAATGAAGTCCTTGCACTCGCACGTTAATGACATAGTAAACTGCAGCCTTCAATTGTAAATAACTTTATAGACTCTGATTATATTAAATAAACTAAACGGGCCTCTTATTATACGTTTATTAAGAAGTGATTTGTAACTTTGAACCATAATGATTAAATTCACTACGTGCCTGTTTTCAAAACCAAGCAAAAACTCTGAAGTTAAAAATAAAACAACGCTTAATGTTACATGTTAAAATTGTTTTGTTAACATAATAAATTATTTCATGGCCTGACATAAGTTCACATATGTATGTGTTACGTACTGTTGCGCACTGAAAGAGCGAAGGTAGGATCCAGCCGTCCCCGAACCACTTGCCCCTGACTTGTTCGTGAATTATAGTCTGACGTAGATTTGGTACTAACAGACATGGTGCAACATTTTCACCATAAGAAGCCTTAGAGAGCACTGCGTCCCAACAACCTCCTGAGGAATGTTCCACCTCGCGTTTAAGTCCGTTCAAGGGACAAATATTATTTTCTGTTTCTCGTATATTTCATGCTTTTGTGATACAATGTCAATTAACAGTCTGATGACATTGCTAAAAAAAAATTGCTAAATAATTTGCGCAAGAAATTGGTAAAAGTAATTATTGTAACTTAGAATACACGTCCTTCTATTTGCAAATAAAAAATGTGTGGATAATTCACATGCTAAGTTGCAGTTCACAAAAAAATGTTTGAAGTCACTTGAGTGGCGGAAAAACATTTCATGGAATCGCATTACGTGAATTGCTTAAAGTTTAATTTTAATTTTCAGGAAACAATTAAATTTTAAATTTTCCAGAAGTTAAAACCGAATTGCAGGATAACAATGTGTAGGAATTCAAATAAATTGCTTTATGGCGTTCCTGTGATTTTAAGGAATGCATCAACTAAAATCCAACNACACCAGTAATGAAGTCCTTGCACTCGCACGTTAATGACATAGTAAACTGCAGCCTTCAATTGTAAATAACTTTATAGACTCTGATTATATTAAATAAACTAAACGGGCCTCTTATTATACGTTTATTAAGAAGTGATTTGTAACTTTGAACCATAATTNTAAGAAGTGATTTGTAACTTTGAACCATAATTATTAAATTCACTACGTGCCTGTTTTCAAAACCAAGCAAAAACTCTGAAGTTAAAAATAAAACAACGCTTAATGTTACATGTTAAAATTGTTTTGTTAACATAATAAATTATTTCATGGCCTGACATAAGTTCACATATGTATGTGTTACGTACTGTTGCGCACTGAAAGAGCGAAGGTAGGATCCAGCCGTCCCCGAACCACTTGCCCCTGACTTGTTCGTGAATTATAGTCTGACGTAGATTTGGTACTAACAGACATGGTGCAACATTTTCACCATAAGAAGCCTTAGAGAGCACTGCGTCCCAACAACCTCCTGAGGAATGTTCCACCTCGCGTTTAAGTCCGTTCAAGGGACAAATATTATTTTCTGTTTCTCGTATATTTCATGCTTTTGTGATACAATGTCAATTAACAGTCTGATGACATTGCTAAAAAAAATTGCTAAATAATTTGCGCAAGAAATTGGTAAAAGTAATTATTGTAACTTAGAATACACGTCCTTCTATTTGCAAATTAAAAATGTGTGGATAATTCACATGCTAAGTTGCAGTTCACAAAAAAATGTTTGAAGTCACTTGAGTGGCGGAAAAACATTTCATGGAAACGCATTACGTGGATTGCTTAAAGTTAAATTTTAATTTTCAGGAAACAATTAAATTTTAAATTTTCCAGAAGTTAAAACTGAATTGCAGGATACCAATGTGTAGGAATTCAAATAAATTGCTTTATGGCGTTCCTGTGATTTTAAGGAATGCATCAACTAAAATCCAACGTTTTTTTAAAAACAAATCTTTAAATATTATTTCCTAAAGAATGAAAATTAATATACAAACAATAATAATAATAATTTTGAAAGCAATTTAATGTTATCTATCAATTAATGAAAACATTTTTTTATATTTCTCTTGAATTATTTCACAAAATCAATACATATTCTTAAAATCAGAAGAAGAAAAATCACACTCTCGAACACTATGATTAGAGACCTGAAAAATTCGCGAGTTCAATGACCTGTAGGCTATACTCCACTGCCGTATGTAAAATCATGCAAATATCACTCTTAATTAGTTGCTTTCTGTATTAGCGGAAAAAGGTGGTTGGGTCCGCATTTTATTTTGTGTTTATAATTGGCTAAGATATGTCCATGAGGTGTAAACTAACGGGTGGGCCAATAGCATACGCAATACAAACGTACGAGGTTTTGAATTCNCCATGAGGTGTAAACTAACGGGTGGGCCAATAGCATACGCAATACAAACGTACGAGGTTTTGAATTCTAGCTTGTACCGAAATGGAAACGCGAATTTTTCAGGTCTCTAACTATTATAAATTTTGTTGCCCTCTCAACCAGTGGCGACTGCTGAGCTGCTGCAAAGTAAATTGTTGCTTGCTAACAGTTGTACACTGTGTGTGCATGAAGCAGGAAGCAATAACTAGAATGTGCTAGTAAATACTGAACGCACTGTGTGACCACTCTCTAGCGAGCGGGGGCCGCGGTGGTGTAGTGGTCAGACTACTCCTCGTCACCCACCTACGCGAACAGGGTTCAGTTCCTAGCGGGGTCGCTCCCGGTAAAGTGAGTACTTTTGAGGCCCTAGTTACTTTTTCCTTTCAGCCATATTTTATCCTTCAACGCGTCACTNTCCCGGTAAAGTGAGTACTTTTGAGGCCCTAGTTACTTTTTCCTTTCAGCCATATTTTATCCTTCAACGCGTCACTTCCGCCCATATATTCCTATACAATAATTGTTTATTTCAGTGAGCTCTACCACTTCTCAATGTTTGTCCCATGATTTTAGAATCATCCTGTATATCAGTGCAGGTAACAAAGAAAGTGTGTAAATTCCACTGTTAACGGAAGTTAATGTATAAGGCTAAAATATAATATGTTTATTGACTGTTATTCGGAATGAGAGGGCTTTCAAAAATGCTCACTTTACCGTGAATAGCCTCTAGGAGGATCTGCGCCTGTGTCTCAGAGTGGGTAAGTACACAGAGACGAAACGCGAATTCCAGCCGCGCATGGCCACCGCATGGCGTTACTAGCCAGCAACATGTCGGAACGCCATTCGCCAAGTAGCACCTGGTAACATACTCACCAGTCAGCAGCCTAGCCATGGCCACCGAATGGCGTTACTAGCCAGCAACATGTCGGAACGCCATTCGCCAAGTAGCACCTGGTAACATACTCACCAGTCAGCAGCCTAGCCAATAGCCAATATTTCCTAGAATGCGGTAGCCAATCAGACATGAGGCTCGCTCGAACTCCTCGAGAGCAGCAAATTGGCGTGTTCACATCAATTGAATTGCTATTCTATATCATTTCTGCATAGGTAACTCAATCTGTGGTACTAATAAAGCACAGCACGAAAAAAAAACATTTTCTTATTTTCAATACCCGAAACAATACATTTAACGTGGCCTGTAAAGGTTAAGGGATAGGAATTGTCTAGCGTTAAAACGTTCTGGAATACAGATCAATTCGAGGTATGGCATAAACTGTACCAAAACACTTGTGAAAACGCTTGACTGGGTGATTGAGTGGAAAGTTTTAGGCGGCTGTTAATAGCGAGGTCTAGAGAGACGATGAGGGTGAAGCGAGATGAGCATGGAGAAGCACCGGAATGCAAGAAGGGGGGAAGCGGGAGATCCCGAGTAAACTCACCGACCAGCGGCATCGTCCGGCAAGATTCCCACATGCGATAATTCGGGGGTGACCCCGCCGGGAATCTAACACGATACGCTTTGGTGGGAGGCGATTGGTCTAACCACTACACCACCACATCCCCACTACATATTATGGAAGAATACACAATGTGCATACATTTACATCTTATGCAGGGCTTTCAGAAGTGTTCAGTTTAACGTGAGTATTCTAGGTAGGTTGTTATGGCTTAGCGCCTCGTTGACAGCGAGGTCATAAGAGACGGAGCAAGTTGCTCAGAGAAACAGGAATGTTGAAGGAATCGTCCTCGGCTTTAGTAAGCAATCACCTTACCATCGGCCTGGGAGTGACTTCGGGGAACCATGAAAGACCGAAATCAAGAATGCTGGACCGGGAAAAGAACACATGTCCTCCTGAATGCAAGCGCAGTGGTTTTACCACTGCAATATCACGTGAGAAGAGTCAAAGGAGTACAACGTGGATTCGTTTGTGTCATGCGGCAGTAACGGCTGTTTTACATTACTGGGGTCGTAGGTTTGATCCCATATGGATGCATATGGACATGTTTCACGTAAGTGTTGTTCTAACCGCACGGTAGGTGACTGCACGATGTAGTTGCCTTACATATAGTTTTCCGATATTCGCCGACATTGAAACCTTTCAACGTACTGCGAAAGCAGTATGGAACAATTGCTATGTATCAGACTAGTAATGAGCTGATTGACATGTGAATCACTACACCTATAAGGTGTCCTGTATTTCCAATAAAATAAAGACCACACACAGGGCCATCTGTGTAACGCAAATAGTAAAGTTACGTCGTAGAAACGTCACTTCAACACGTGATATAGCGGAGCTTGTGGCTACAAGCCATGATTAAAAATGCCATAACACCTGCTGTACAAGTAGAAGTCTGCGTGTTAATAGAGATCAGAATGCCATGGCATCGTGCTCATAAAGAATCAGATCCTTTGAATGAGGTCGTATAATCGGATTGCCCGAAGCTGGGTGGTCGGCTCGTCGTATAGCCAGTCATCTTGGCCGTTCAGGCACCACTGCCAGGCGATGAGTGTAGGCGTGAATACGTAGATGGCGTACGTTACGTAGATGAGGTACTAGTCCATTCAGATGCACTGCAGATAGATAAGGTCGTCGTATCGGCAGATGGGCAGTAGCACAACGTGGCACCACATTTAAAGAAATCCTGCAGCCTCTGAGACATGCACTGCATTTTACGGTTTCAACAAGAACCATTTACCACCATTGTAATGAGTCTGGCATATAGGTAAGGCGTCCACTGCGCCGTTTGCCTTTGATCGCTCTGCATTGTGCGTGACGCCGTCAATTATTGTGCCAGGAACAATGTGTTCTCCGATGAGTCCTGCTTCAATATCAAAGGCGTTGGCCACGAAAAAAATATGTTATTTTATATTTGTAAAACATACTGTTCAATTTGTAGACATTATCTGTGACTTCCTTTTTCTCAGATAAAATATTTTTGGATCACGTGGTGTTTGCAAAAACACGTGTCAAAATCATAATATTTACAGTTTTTGAAAGGTACAAATAAAGAAAACCATCTTTTAAACAGAAATAGGATAATTCACCTGAAAGAAGACGCCAAGTGCTACTTAAAGGTGTCTATTGAATTGCACAAGGAAATGTTTTTGGAATTTAAAAAAATTACTGAAAATAAGGAAATTCTTGCATATTTTAAATTTTTGGCTGCCCCCTAATTTTTGGGAAATAACTTTTGCTAAACATAGACCACTTCAACCAATCTTGAAGATGATTAAAACCAAAATTATAGCACCCAAATCGGGAAGTCTACCTTAAATTATATTAAGTCAATATCTTTCAGATGAATTTTAAGAATGTTCTGCAAATAGTTCGGTTTATTTTATTTGTACATAACAAAAATAGTAAAATTTTCACTTTGACGTGTTATTTTGCAAAAAACCATTCAGTCTAAAAATATTTTATCTCAAGATAAGGTAGTCAGAAATACTGCCTACAAATTGAACAATATAGATATAAAATAACAACATTTCCGTAGTCAACACCCTTAATGCAGATGACGGTCCCGCAGGCTTTGGTGCCACAGTGGATAACGAAACGATCCTGTACTGATTCATAAACGCCATAAGTTCCGGACACCAGGCGTTATGGTATGGAGTGCCATGAGACATGACTCCCGGACATGTCTCGTGGTTGTTGAAGGTACGAAGACTATAGAGCGATATGTCAGTGAGGTTCTGCGACCCCATCTTCTGCCAACCTTGCGTAGCATACACGACTCTATTGTACAGCAAGATAATACTAGTTCCTAGACATCTCGCATCATCAATCAAATTGCAACAGAAGTGTGGCCACCATTCCTTGGCCTGTCAGGTCTCCAGATTTGTCCGCTACTGAACACGTGCGGGATATGATGGGATGGAGTTTGCGCCACCGTCAAACACTTGCCCAAACACTGGCATATCCACGTGTGTAGTTTCAGACAGCATGGTGTAATGTGTCTCAGGACAATACACACCTCCTGTATGATGTAAAGCCTCGCCGCATTGCTGCCTGTACAGCCGCGAGAGGTGGGTCTGCCCCGCTTTGAACGCCTGCTTTGCGGATGCTAAACGACGCGCCCTCTTAGTGTGAAGGACAAATAACTACTCATTTGTACTATCATCTGCCAGCCTGTGAGGAAAGAGAGTGCAGCGATGTCCATATCGAGCAGTGTACTGAACACGACAGTTTAGCGTCACTACTAAACAAAGAAAGAATTTAGCATTTTCCTGAACAAGTGTACAAAGGTACAAAGTATGTATAGAGGAAAACAAATTATAATCCAAGCTTTCCTTCTATGTGTATACACTAATACAGTGCATTTACGAAGGGTTTCTTAGAGTACCAATGGATTGCGATCACGCCGTCTTCCTGTTTGAAACAAAATAAAATATGTCTATAACACAAAATAAAACACGTAAACTCATTTAGTGTGTTACAATAACTGTATGAAGAATATATTCAAGCCAAGTTTCGTCGTGTCCGATGGTTACGCGGTTGTGGGTTCGTTACTGGCTTCCTACTGGGAGGTATGGGGGTTTTCTCGGTGCACTCCCGTTTCCTTCCACTTTTTCATTTCGATGCTCCTTCCACCCCCTTATCATACTCTTTCCATTCTTAGATGGTAAGGTGAATTTATAATGACGATAGTGACCCTGCCGGAGGCATGAACAGTATTTTTTGGTTTTGTTTTTTCACTTTCATGTAGCTCTGGAAGAAACTGGCAGTGTGTGCAAGCCCTATGCTGAGTTACTTTACTTAACTTATGTATGTATGTCATTTGAGGTAACTTAACCCCAACCAGGGAACTTTGTATTGCCTGTCGACTTCATTTGAAATGATACCTTGTTAACTTTAACATAATTTTGAACTACGAAGTGTACATCGAGGTGGAAAAATCATTTGGAATGGGACTGTAAAGCATTAATTTTAAGTGGTAATGTGTATTTTAAAACGGTGGTTTTCCTGTCTCTTACGTCCCATTTCTTTACTAAACGGCGGTAGTGAGGAAACGTTGTGGCCACAACAGAGTGTAGTGTAATTAGCTGCAGCAACGTGAACGGGAGGCGAGGGTAAGTGGCGCCCCCGGGGCAGGAGCGGCAGGCGGCGGCAACACACTCGCGAGCCACCCTCGAGTGACGTCACGTGGCGGAGCGGATTAGCCGTCAGCTGGGGCGGGATCGGAAATCCATGAAGAGAGCGGACGGGCGGGCCTAATGCACGACGTCGCCGGGGGCTGTGAAAGGCGGCGGCCGAATACTTGCAGAGGATTTGCGTGCCAAGCACTCACTCCCTCGCCCTCCCCCCGTCCTCGCCGGGCTTTCCGCGCCAATAGCGGCGTCGTTAAGAGCCCCGTGGTTCCCAGCGAGCCGCTTACCGCCAAAGTGACGGCCTCTCACGTGCCGAGAGCATCGCTATAGTCTATTCACGGTTTCTGCACACTTTTCGAAACTTTGAAAAATCACCCCATGTATGCAGTTGTTATGGTTTGCTATATTTATATTTACAAACCATACATTAAGTATTTTACATTGGGTGCTAGTTAATAACAATGTTTAAGATACTAAGTATAAAGCGGTTATACATAGAGTTATATCTGGATTGCAAAAATGTTATACAATTACATTTGATATAGCCCCCCTAGGGATATTACTTTATATTAGTGTCACGTAGTTATTCAGTATGAATGTCCATGTGTGCTCACTCACCCTCTGTTGAGTCGTCGCCGTAAGATGGTCATCATTATAGAAACGATGGCCGTGCTCAATGACGCTATGTCCAGTGCAGCATCTTCTCGTCTCGGTGCGTGGCTGGCTGCAGACAGGCGACTTCTACGGGTGCGATCTACTTTTATTAACGATTCTGTATTATAAACTTGTAATGGTTTACCTTCCGCCTCGTGGAGAAACTGCTAAGAGTTGGTTTTGTTCCCGTGGGCACATGTAGATGTGTCCTCGGGGCTAGCCTCGTATTAGCATTCTTGCCCTGAATACCGTGGTGTCTACCTACGGTGCGTTCAGAACGTATGTTGGATAACGGCAGGTTCACGCTAATTCCTATTTTAACTCAGTGTTTGGCTGTTTCCTAAACATGTCATTTACCATAAACGTTTTATACTTGTGTTTTCATAAAAGTACTTTATTTGTGGTAAAATTGTTATTTTACTTATATTTTATCTATAAATTATAATCATTCATTTATAGGTAATACTAATAAAACGAGAGTGAAAATAGACGTGTTGGTGATGCCTAGTAAGAAATGGTTCTTATGCAAAATATTATTGAACTGCGTTTTCTCTTTGGTGTAAATTCCTAGACTCGATTGCATGAGACGTAGAAATAGCCTAGCAGTAGAACTTAAGCAGGGCTTCAGAACAATTGGAAGTAACCGTGGATAGAATATACGCTCGCAAACAACAGCCCACGACTGAACGCGACGGTGACATGAAAATGGAGTCGAGAGATATGGACAGGTCTTTAACAACAAGGTCTTGAGAGCCGATGAGTGTGAAGTGAGGCGAGTATGGAGCAGCAGTGGAATGCAGGAACGGGGGAAACGGGGGATCCTCCAAAAAAAAAAACCGCTGACCATCGGCATCGTTCGGCACGACTCCCGCGTGCGAAAATCCAGGAACGACCTCGCCGGGAATCGAACCCGGTTTGCCTTTGCGGGAGGTGAGTAATCTGACCGCGGCCCCGACACGAACATGGGAACTATCACATTCTACTCGCGTGCATAGTGTGACGAGAGAAGGCTGGCGCTCGGAGACCTGGCCAGAATTCTCTTTCGGGGTGCGGCGGACTTCTCAGACTTTCTCCCTTAGTAGTTCTTTATAGACAAACAAAGTGGCGATGCGAGACACATGCAATATACCCCAATGTTCAATCGTAGAAGGAACTGAAACTAAGAGTACAATAGGCGGACACTGCCATCTGAATCAATTACGTAGTACGTCATCAAGAAGCGGTGGAAGTAGTAAAACGGCGTGTGAACGATTCTCTACACGAGCACAGTAGTTGAGGCAAGCGAACAATTTTAAAACTGGAGAAAAAAAGTGAGAGAGGGAGATAAAGCGAAATAGAAAACCATCGAGGCGGCTGTATTAGCACAAGAAAAGTTTCGTAATAAGGAACATGCGTGTGTTAAAAGGCCGTTTTCTGACTAGAGGAGATGAACACAAGGTGATGAATACGATAAAATGTGGGGCGAACGTCTAGCGAAACAATACACTCAGTGATCGGGATCTCAATGTTATGTCACAAGCTGATATTATATACTTGAAGGAACGAATCTATAGCTTCGTAAATTCCTGAGGATGTGAGAACTAAACAAGTAATTGCAGCGCAAACGTGTTAATTTTAATGCAAGAAAATTGAATTTCGTCTTCATGTTTCGGGAAGGGCTTCAATCTCGCGAGGCGCCTGTCTTCTTACGGACCTGCTAGCTCTTATTGCAGCAGGTTTCTCAATAAACGAATGAGGTGAGATGATGGGGCAGCTCCGGAATAAAAACGGAGGAGAGAAGTGGGTCACCTTTACAAACCCACCACACCATCGCTGTGTCCGCCACACTCCACACATGAGCATCTTCATTTGATTGGTTCCCATCTGGTGCCGAGAAACAGAACACACCGACAGGATTAGCCACTGAGCCATACTTGGATCCTAATAACGCCGTTAACTGGAATCAACCTTTGAAAAAAATTTGTCTGCCCATAACTGTATACATATGTAACGTACGCGTACGAGAGTGAAATGCTTTATATTGTTGACAGCGAATTACGTAAAGTAATTACGTGTCTTAACATCGCATCAAAAGAGTGATGTTTAAATTTGTAAACGTTGAATACATTTTATTTAGTGTCTGTGCTTTACGCCAACACAAATTATAACTCACACATTAGTAATATGTTTACGTTCATAAACATTGAACAGTTTCATTTGATCGACGCATGAGTAAAGTGGTGGGGCCCATGGGAATGTTAACTTTCCGAGTGACGGAAGAATACAAAAAGACAGAGAAGTAGATTTCAATGCGATCCCTAAGAAGTGCCCAACCGCAAATGGCCTATAACCTAAGGAATGAGAATTGAGTAACGAAACTACTGTGCATTGAGTCACGAGCAAACCCATGACTGAGTATGTTTGATAACGAAGTACACTGCAATTGTTTTAGAACTCTTTCCTAAATGTAATAGAAGTTTCTAATGTATGCATGTTATAGAAAGTTCACCGTATGTCTTGTTGTAAATATGAAAATGTCGAGCATCGCTACTACACAAAAGTGGGCATTTCACTAACGCGTGACTCTTTCACGAACAAATGCAGAACTACTATGCATGGTGGAATTACATTTTACCATTCTTCCTATCTCAATACGCGTAATCTATGGTGTGATATCTTTGCGCACAATTGCTCAGTGTGTGGCATTCCTGACTCGTGTTCTGAGGTCGTGGGTTCGTTGCCGGCCGGCTGTACCTTGGGAACGTTTCTGCCGAATGTTTTTTCAACCCCCGTTCCTAGTCGGCGCACCAGACGAGGTGACTTAGTGAACTTATATTCGGCTGTAAACTAGGCATTTTATTGGCTGACAGCCATAAATGAACGTTGTACAACACAAAAAACAAGCGCGCCCTTTGTATTTTGGACCAGTAGGATTGTGGAAGCGCAGATACAGAGAAACAAAAATAATGTTCATGCATAGGAGAATATAATATATTTACTTCTTAATTGTTGTGAATGTGTGCAAATCTGTACTACCTTCAATGTCTAAATAAATAAGTAAGCGTTTTGTTGTTTTACAATTCCACTTCAAGTTCGCTGCCTAAAAAAAGAGTGGTCCTTCCACCAGACACAAGCGCTTAAATTGCGTCTCGATTTCATGAAGAGGAGACTTTGTAGGTTTTCGCACTTGCGAACCGAAACGCCCGTTATCATTTGTATTTATAGCATGTGGAACATAAATTAACGCAAAAATGCTTTAATTGAACTATGCAGTTTTTCGGAAATCGCCGTGTTAGATTTATCTAGAGATGTTTGTCACGATTTAAATTGGACACTTAACTGAGTCGCTAGATATTATGCAAAAACAATTGTTAGCAGCAAATATCTGTTCACGCAAATGGCGTGTACAAAAGTACTCTTTAACATTGCGTGTTTTTAAAACTACCTTAATTTAATTTATGACAGTTAACAAGAATATGCTAGCTGTTATAAAACATGTTCTGTGGTCTCCTAAGTATATGCATCACGAGAAAAGAAAAGTGACTTAAACATGAATAACACAGCAGGACATAATAATGGCCAGTCCTCAAAGTATGTAGTAACGAGGCGTTCGTAGACATTCGGAGCACTAGAGGACCCACATACCGTCTTGTCCTGCACGTTACACATCACACCCGTAGCGCCGCACGATCAGAACACTCAGTGCGCTCCGAACGTTTTCCGTACCGAGTGAGTGCTTCAATTCCGAGGATTGTGGCTGGTCACTCTCGACACTAAGGCAGCCTGGCCTCCCTTATGGGAAGACCCTGGTTCCATCCACGGGGAGCACGAATCCGGATCTCGCATGTGGGAATTGATGGTGAACTTTGCCGGTGGCTGGCGGGTTTTCTTGAAGTGTTCTCTTTCTCTTCATAAAAGTATTCCATTATTGCTTCTGGAAAAGTGTTGATGTAGTGGTCAAGCCACTCATCTTCCACCGTGGTGAAACGGGTTTGAATCCCGGTGTAGTCAAGAAAGGATATTTCGTACGTGGGGAAAGCGATGTGTGTTGGCGTTGGCCGGTTAATTTTGTCGGCGTGCTCCCATTTTAACAACAACCATTGTATTCCGGTGACGCCTTATCTCCAACTCACTTCATCCCCATTAGCACTGAAGATGTCAGCTATTTAAGATCTGCCTAAATATCATTGCTGCTCTGTCTTGCGGTCTCATTTCATACTTCAGGAGTGACGGGCAACTGCGGTCCACTTAGAAAGCCGGTCACATCCCGCACACGGAATTCAAGCATATTTTCTGGAGCTCTGTTATAACTTTCTCGGCTAGTTCATCGGCAGGTCTCGATGTCGATCTCAACAGTCAGCGTTCCTGCCGATCAGGAGACGCAGTTCGAAACGATCGACGGGAGCAAAATACACCCAAATAGTTATTCTAAGGGCACTATCGTTGCGAAGCCTCATTCCCTCTGCAGTAATCGGGTTTCACCCCACCAAGGCGAACCGGGTTCAATCCCCGGCCTGGTCAATCAGGATTTTTGCATGTGGGAATCGTGCCGGACGATGCCGCTGATCGGCGGGTTTTCTCGGGGATCTCCCGTTTCCCCCGCCCTTCCATTCCAACGCTGCTACATACTCACCTCAATCACCCTCGTCGGATCTCAAGACCTCGCTGTCAAGAGCCGCACAAATCTCTTAACTCACTCGGGTTTTGCCGACCGCCCCACCATAGCTCTCTTCCCCTCCTTCCTGTATGATCAGGCAGGCAACGTAACGAATGCAAACACGCGCAGTGGCTGCAATAATGTATAATGAAATAAAATCTATTCTTACAAGCTGTGCATTTAAAGAAGTTAGTTAAAGTATAGAAGTGCACATACATATATTTATTATCTAGGCATTGTCTTATATAAAACAAGTACTATTCAATTTATCAATGCGTAACGCAGAATAAAAAAAGAGTGAAATTTCTCGACTTGGCCACTAGATTATTAGCTGAGGAAAATGGCGACATGGTAAAAGGTTAATGTGTTGTACACACAGGTTTGCGAAAACATTGCTCGTGTTAAAGGAACATACTGTTTCAATATACAAACGACGGTTAAAAGATGACATAATTCGTTACTTAGTAGTTCCATCTAATAGTTCATTTAAATAAATTTCACTGTCTTGTACTTAACTAAATGTATAGAATACGATAGTAAAATGTCGTTTAAATAAATAAAATGATAACGATTCCTAAGATAATTCCGTTAGGCCTAAACAACAAGTCTTATATAATAAAAAGTGTTTAATTTTTTTATTGTAGGAACACACGAATTTCCGTACCCTCTAGTGAAGTAAACTGCTTCGTACAAACAAATGCGTAGCCTAAGTATTTATTCATAAATTTGACAGAAGATGCCCATTTATTTAGTTTGATTATTGCATGTAGGAATAAAATTGTTTTCAATATTATTATGAGTAATAAACGAAAATTATCAGTGAAGCCCGGAACAAAAAACATATTTCTCTATCTACTAGCAGTCACGTGACATAACCACTCAGCCATTTCTACACTTACGAAATAGTCTCAAGATACAGTAATATAACGTCCATACTTCCGAACACGTATTGGTTCAACTAGATGCATTCAATAATGTTCTACATGTATGATACACTTTTATATATTATGTACTTCGTTTAAGAAGGACGGAGCCGTTTAGTTTGTGCCCATTTGCAAAAAAAAAAAAAAAACTGACAATCACCATGCTTTTCACCCGCCATGTTGAAACTTAGCTTCCCGATAGTGATAACAGGTTTCGACAACACATTAGCTTTCGAGGGTTCTCTATCCCGTGGGCGTGATTCCCTTGGACGGCAGCACGACGCCTTGTCGACGCTGGCAACATGGCCACAGCGACCTCGTGTAGTCGTTTTACAATATGCTCACACTTGTCAGTATCATTAATTATTATCTTTGTTTAGGGACATCGGTGTCTGGCGCGGAGCGTCGCAGCTGTACATGCTCTGTCATTACGGTCACCTGGAGGCCATCTTGTGCGCCATGTTGGTTGCCGGTAACCTTGACTTGGACCTTTCACCTTGAAATACAACAAAAAAAAAAACAAAATATACAAAACTTATATGAAATATGATATAAATTCATAAAAAATTGTAAAAAATCTTTAAAATTAATAAAATAATTATAAAAAATTTATTAAAAAATGTTTATTAAAAATTTATTTTAAAAAAACTTACATTTCTGGAGGTACCACAGCCCCACGTCCAGCAGACGCTGAACCCCATCACCAACTGCTATTGACTGTTTACTCGGCATATCTCTAACCCCACCACCTTTCATCTATACCCATTCTATCGTAAGCAGCCGTCTTGGTGGTTTTTTTTCGTTTGTCATTTGTTTATACATTGTTGGAGGACGCCATATTGGATTAAGTATGTTTATTTTTACATCACCTAGGAGGCGCTAGTGTGTTAATAATCGATATAGCCACCAGGCAAGTTGTCGATTTAGCCGGCAGCCATATTTGTTTATGTTTTTAAAGTATAGGTGGTGCTGTCAGTGCCCTCCATGTTGGATTCTATTTTGTAAACATAGGTGACGTTATTTTCTCAATTCAGCCACCAGGTCGGCTGACGGCACTTCTACTTATAAACATAGGAAAAATATGACATTTATCATCCTATTTAAAAAAAAATTATATTTTTTCGATCAACAGTATACCTACATGCATAATGCGGAACTTGACTACCTGCATAATTTATTAAATATATATTTTTATTAATAATTTTAAGTTGTTTAATTTTAAAAATTATATTATATTTTATTGTATAATTGCATATACAACAAAATGGTATTTTATACAATACATTTTTATTAAATTAATTTTATTTCGGTGGATTTTAAATTTTACATTTACTAAAACACAATTTTATTCGAAGGCATTTTTTATTCAATTAATTTATTATAGTCAATCATGCCCTCAAAAAATTTTCAATATTTAAAAATATATATGCAACTCAATATATGCAACTTAGTTGTAGGTTACTGTCTTTGATGCATCTCGCTATTCACACTTGTGTTGTCCTTGTGCGAAAATATCGTGATAGATGTATTACACCAACACACTGTGCAGGGCGGGTTATGTATGTAACTACACTTTTGAGGACATGTACTGAAGTCACAAGAGGCCTGCTTGCAGCAAACCTGGTACCGAGGTACTGATGAGAAATGCTCTTCCTTTTTACAGGCCATTGCATGTTTAAGTAAATTGTCTCTACGGCTGGAAAGCTTACCGCACTTGTCACACAATCATGACGTGCAACAGGGATTTTTCGGCACAATTAAAGCGCTCATATCGCCATACACTGTGACCGAAAGCAAATGTCTTATCACAAAAGTGACACTGATGACGACGTAGTGATTCAGGCAAACACTCGGACGGACTTGTTGGAGATGCAGGTGCTGGAGCTAAAGAAGCAGGTAACGCAGGAAATGGTGTTCTAGTACCTCAACCGAAATGTTCAATGGCTCCGTTGAAGATTTCGTATGCGCCACAGCTGAAGAAATCGATGTTACTTTACCATCTGTAGATGATCGTGCTGCCCTGGTGGCAGTAGATGCAGGTATTGAGGTAGGTGTCACAGCTGAAGAAGTCGATATTGCTTTACCATCTGTAGATGATCGTGCTGCCCTGGTGGCAGTAGATGCTGGTAGTGACGTAGGTGTCACAGCTGAAGAAGTCGATGTTACTTTACCATCTGTAGATGATCGTGCTGCACTGGTGGCAGTAGATGCTGGTAGTGACGTAGGTGTCACAGCTGAAGAAGTCGATGTTACTTTACCATCTGTAGATGATCGTGCTGCACTGGTGGCAGTAGATGCTGGTAGTGATGTAGGTGTCACAGCTGAAGAAGTCGATGTTACTTTACCATCTGTAGATGATCGTGCTGCACTGGTGGCAGTAGATGCTGGTAGTGACGTAGGTGTCACAGCTGAAGAAGTCGATGGTACTGTACCATCTGTAGATGATCGTGCTGCACTGGTGGCAGTAGATGCTGGTAGTGACGTAGGTGTCACAGCTGAAGAAGTCGATGGTACTGTACCATCTGTAGATGATCGTGCTGCACTGGTGGCAGTAGATGCTGGTAGTGACGTAGGTGTCACAGCTGAAGAAGTCGATGGTACTGTACCATCTGTAGATGATCGTGCTGCACTGGTGGCAGTAGATGCTGGTAGTGACGTAGGTGTCACAGCTGAAGAAGTCGATGGTACTGTACCATCTGTAGATGATCGTGCTGCACTGGTGGCAGTAGATGCTGGTAGTGACGTAGGTGTCACAGCTGAAGAAGTCGATGTTACTTTACCATCTGTAGCTGATCGTGCTGCACTGGTGGCAGTAGATGCTGGTAGTGACGTAGGTGTCACAGCTGAAGAAGTCGATGTTACTTTACCATCTGTAGCTGATCGTGCTGCACTGGTGGCAGTAGATGCTGGTGGTGAAGTAGGTGTCACAGCTGAAGAAGTCGATGTTACTTTACCATCTGTAGCTGATCGTGCTGCACTGGTTGCAGTAGATGCTGGTAGTGACGTAGGTGTCACAGCTGAAGAAGTCGATGTTACTTTACCATCTGTAGCTGATCGTGCTGCACTGGTAGCAGTAGATGCTGGTAGTGATGTAGTAGTCACAGCTGAAGAAGGCGATGTTACTTTACCATCTGTAGCTGATCGTGCTGCACTGGTGGCAGTAGATGCTGGTAGTGACGTAGGTGTCACAGCTGAAGAAGTCGATGGCACCATACCGATCTGAAACGATGGTATTGCACTGGTGGAATACCTCGCTGTTAAGAGACGCCCAAATCTCTGCACTCACTCACTCACCGAGTTGAAAAGTGATTGCAGCTGGCCAATCGCATGCGGGCATTGAGACGTCACATGCTGGCTGGTAGGCAGACTTAAGTTGCTCATCATTATTATATATACGAACCAAACAAACTTACCAGAAACTACTGCTATCAAAAACGCAAATAAAATGTACAGTGGTTTTATCAAATACGCAAAAAGACAACGCAGGACAGCTTTGCTTTTTTCTAGCGACTAATCGACGGTGCTGCCCTCATGCGACGTTGTGTGATACCGGTTTTACACACATTGAAATGGTAATATTCCATTCCTTTTTTCTTCACACTTTTGAAGCAAACCTTTGAAGTATCACCCTAAGAGTAACATATTCACCCGTTTTTTTTAAAAATAACTTTTATATCACAAGTAGTTAAAACTGTCATTAACTTTAAAATATTAAATTTTATATTTGATTAAATTACACTTTAACTCAGTATCTTCTATGACTTATAATATTTACTTCGTATTCAATATGAATTAAAAATAGTGAGAGCAGCGATGTGTTGACAACGGCTAGTAAGAAATAGTTCACTGTTAAAATGTTGTAATAACTCAGTTTTTGGTAAGCTGCTAGTAAATTAAACGTTTCCTATTGAAATATTTACACTTTAAAGTAACACTGATGGAAACATATTTCATTGCTACTCTTTAAAATTCCAGCACAAAATACGGTGCGTAGGCCCTAGTGGAGTGCTATTCTCACGCCAATTCTCACTTCAAAAGAGCATTTATTTATTTCATTTAAAGATCTTTCGCCGAAAAGACAATTGGCTAAAATCCCTCCCCATCACCATCCTCCCAAATAATGTAATCACGTATTTTTCTTAAAGTGAGTAAAATTGCTTCCTTATTAGTTTTTTGGCATGCTTAATTTTGTTATAAGCAGTGAAATGTTTTTTTTAGTTCTGTTCTTTTTCAAAAGATTCGTTCATTTTTAGATCAGTTATTTAAATGGCAAACTTTTGGTTCTTTAAAAGCGACGGTTTTATTACTCGAGGGTGGGGTTGCTGCAGCGACCCCCAGACTCTCGGAGAAGCGAGCCGCCTGTAATGACATTGTGGGCCACAATACGGCGCTCAGCCGGGCGTTGCAAACGCGATTCTCTAGCAATATCGGGATGATATCATCGCTCGCATCAGCCGCGCTCAAAGGACGGGGCGCGCCATCGAGATGAGATTCGTCCGGGGATCGCCGCGCCGGCAGGAAATTGTCCTTGGCTACGTTCTCGGTGGCCAGCGAGGTTTCTTGCTCACAGCGGTTGCCTTCCGACATTGGCGGGGTGCTCACCCTGTTCACGGTAAACGAAGACAATTTTCTAAACCCTTATTAAGATCTACATGAATGCACATTGTGTAAAGTTCACGCACGGTTACTTCCAACTTTTTTTTACGCCCTTCTTTAGTTCTATTTCCGGGTTATTCGTCCACTTCACGCAAACAAATCTTAACCGAGTCTAGGAATTTACACCGAAGTGACAGCGTGCCACATCCGTGCACACTCAGCGAAGTAATATTTTGCATGAGATATATTTCTTACTATACATTACCAACACATCTATTTTCTCACTGTTTTATTCATGCTAATTATAAGTGAAATGTTTGACAATATTCTTCCATCATATGTAAAATTAACATTGTCACCGGACTGATCAGTTTATTCATGTGTCGGGCGGTGAAACTGTGAGATTATTAGAAATGTAAATATTTTACAAATTTGCTCATTCTTATACTTACAAACTTAAGAAATGCATAAAAATAAAGAAATCATATCAGTATTCACAAATTTTTACTAACTCTTTTAACACATTGTTAGGACATGGAACTACTTTCTCTTCGTAGTCAACAACTTTCCGGGTGCATGATAGTCAGTATACCCCGTATAGGTACATGCAAGTCGAGAGGCAGTGACATTATTAAAACGTAGATTTAAAAAGGGCTCTATTCAACATGCAATACCTATAAAATATTTAGTATAATTTTATGGAAAAGTACTTGTTAAGCAATTCTACAGAATTCTCCATAAAATTACGGACACATTGTTTTGCTGTAACGGACATTGCCCAATTTTAATAACTTTCCGTTAATTCACGGAACCTCTCCGTCAATTTGCGGATCATGTTTTTTGCACTTCCGTTTAATAAAAATGAAATTTAGAGAAAATCTGAAATTTTTGTTGAGCCGGTGTTTTGCTGAGTATAAAAAAAATAAATCTAAGGAAGTCAAACACTTTATTCTAGAATGAGTGTGGAACAGGAATCATTAGTTTAGGAGTCCATGAATTTCATCACTAGCCAGCGACCTTATTACGGACGTAGGAGGTTCAAATAAGGAATTTATAAAATCGCTACGTGCGTAGTTTTTTTCGGTTTCCAGTAACTTTTGAGTGCTTGAAATGTTGCTAACTGTTATGGGTACCTGGTGCTACTTTCTGATGTTCGAAATAATATGTCTAAGTGACATAAATATCCCACCTGACCTGCCACAGAAGCGATATTCTTCTAGTTACAGTGCTGAACAAACCTTCGCATGGACAAGGCATTGATCGTTCTCTACACTCTAAGCTATAGGAAATACAGATACGTTTTCCTCATTACGGATCGCGTTTCAAGCCATTAACAATTCCATAAACGTTTCCGTGAGCGTACGGAGGATATTTACAGAGGAGCTGAACCAGCTGATGAGAAGTACACGACGTAGCGTGCTTGATCTACGCGTTCGGCAGTTCGTAGGTTAGAAGTCTATTGGCTGCAGCTGTATGGTTTTCCCATCCTCGTTCAATGCAAATGCTAGAATATTTAATCAATACAAACTTTTCAAAATCGTTTCACTTTCGTTTAAGTTTCTGACTGGCCTCGGAGTATTAGAGGAAATCAGTTCACTTCTTGTATATTTCCGTCCCGTCTCTTTTATGCTAACTATGTGTTTCTTCGTATAATTGTAGGTCTTTATTTACCCTCCAGTTGTTCGGCGGCCCTCAGAAACCATATTCTACAAAGAAAAATTAGATGTGTAACTGGTTTTAACATTTGCTCTGTCCCATTTGTAGCTATGGGAATCTGTTTGTGACATTTTATACAAAGTCGTAGTCAAGCCGTTCAGGCGGCTTCGGGTTGCCAGGTTCCGGGTTCGAATCCCTGCCGGAAAACGAATGAGCTTGTAGTTTCCAGACGTAAGTTTAAGCCAGTGAAGTTTGTAAGCCACGGCCCTCCCGGGTCCGCTCTGGTGTAGTGGTCAGACCACTCGCCTCCCACTACGACAAACCTGGTAACATTACCTGTAGGGCCGCATTTCGGCATGCAGGGAGCGTGGCAGACGTTCTCGTTGTCATCTGCAGGTGGTTTGTTTCTGGGTACTCCAGCTTTCCCCATCCCGTCGCTGCTCCTTAACAAACCTGCCTTAACACCCATTGGCGCTGCCCAAATATCTAAAGGTTGTTCACAGTTAAGTAAGCACTTTTAAAACCACCTTTTAAAATAATCACTGCCCTTAACAACATGCACTGACATGCTGACTCCTAGTTAGGTTGGCAGCGATTTGATAAAAATAGTTCTCAGACTTTACTTTCTATCGGGATCGTAATGTTAAAATTTATAGCTACGAAATCCTGTGTTTCTGGTGTACACATAAAAACACGAATTTGCACATTATTAAGGAGTTCCTTCTCCTAGAAATTCCAGGTTTTCACTCGAATGTCGCGTGCTTATAAGGTGAGCTGGTTCAGGGCGATGTTAGAAGGATAAAAATAATGACCAAAGTAGATCCTAATCAGGGCTTTCAAAAGTGCTCAATTAACCGCGAACAGCCTATATTATTCATAACACTCCACCCTCTCCCTCACCAACACATCAAATTAGCTCTTCGGCTAGCTCCAGTAAGGTATTTTACTTCGTGATCAGCGAAATGCCAAACATACATTCTTTTATCCTTCCCGGTTATGCCCTTTCTTCCTCCATATAGTAACTGAAATCCAATTGATTGTTTAATTTAAAGAAAAAAAATTTCTGTTGTAGGCTAATCGGTGTCTGCAAACTACACTGCGGGCTGTTGAAATTGCAAAACAAAGAAATATGCACCTTAAGGACCCCAAATCACTTGATTAGTTGTTCAGCCTAGAGGCGTAGAATGCGCGTCAATGGCGACGCTGATCAGCGGTATGTAAGTTGGGGGTCGGAGAAGTAGTTTCTTTGTGTTTTCTCGCCGTTCGTGTGCATAGACGAAGTGAGTATGTCCCGTTGAACAACACGACAACCATACGAACAGGTTTCCGCCACTGACCGCGGGTGAATCGTGTCCTATCGGTATTGTGAATTATCATACAGCAGAATTGGTTCTCACGTTGGAAGAACTGCAGTCTCAGTGGGATCAGTGCGTTGAGGAGGGACGAGCTGAGAAATGTGCAAGAAGCTAACGGCCCCCTTCGCACCAACAAGCACAGAAGACAGACAGGCATTTGGTGCGCATGGCGATTACGAACCTTACAACCACATCAAAGACCCTCGCCCAGGAGATCAGGCATGTGGTACATACATCTGTGTCCGCACGCACGGTTCGTCGTCATATGCAGCATCAGGGCATCTCGTCCTTCACTGCGGCTGCGACCGCTCGCCACAGGCGCCTGCGGGCGCGATGGTGAGTGGAACGTCGGGCCTGGAGGGACGAGTGGCACACCGTCGTCTTCTCCGACGAATCCCGCGTCTGCTTGCAGCACCACAATGGTCGCCTCCCTCCGTGGTGCACGCCTGTCCGAGTCCTGCGTTACGCACCCCCATACCACCCTAGCACCTGGAGCTATGGTATAGGATGCCATCATATTCCAGTCTCGCTCGCGCCTAGTGGTCAGAATACTCGCCTCTCACCTAGGCGAACCTAGTTAGATTCCCGGCGGGGTCACTTCTGGATTTTTGCATTTGGAAATCGTGCCGGACGATGCCGCTGGTCGGCGTATTTGCTCGGGGATCTCCCGTTTCCCTTACCCTTACCCTACCCTTACTCCATTCTCATCTCATTGGCTCTCAGGACCTCGCTGTTAAGAGCTGTCCAAATCTCTTTACTCGCTCACCGTGTCACACTGCTTCCTTGGCCTGCGCGTTCTCCGGATATATCGCAGATTATCTAAAATATATGGTCCATGTTCAGACGATGACCGTCCTGTCACAGGACACACGCCGCTACAACATACGCACTTTGGGAACGCATCGAAGCAGCATGGGTGGCGATACCCCACGGACTTCCAAAGTCTCTTCTTCTCAGTGCCGTGTCGTTTAGTAGCTGTTATTGCCACCTGTGGTAAGGCCACTAAATACTGATTTCTCCATGTTCTGTGCGTCATACCGAGCTGCTAGAGTGACCTTGTTATATGTGTATGATGGGTTTTATGTTCAATAATTCTGGCTGTGATAGTTCACCTCCTTCTAGGTTTCGCAATTTTAATGACCAGCAGTATAAAATAATTAAGTAGAGTGACCAAAAATACTGGTTTAATGTACATGTTGGTATATATCGTGATACTGTTGCACTTGCTAAAAATATCGCTGGTTTTTGTGAATTAGAAATACAAAAAATTCAGTGCTAGCTCAAGGTTAAGTAGCCACTTTTGAAACCAACTCTCAAAAATAAAAGCATTCACGGTCTTAACTGCACGTAGCTTTCTGAAAACGAATTAGCACTCACTTTATCGCTACACGCCTTATTTCAGGTTATAGTTTTGACCGATGCAGGTAGGACACATAAAACCAAAACACTTGAAAAGTGTTTTTTGTTTTATCTTTGTTTGCAAAAATACTAAACCTTACATCCTTCAAGAATCTAAGTGCTGTTGTGAGTAAGATGAGCAGTGGTTAAACTTCAGACTCACATTCGGGAGGACCTGGGTTCAAATCCCGGCACGGCCACAGGGCATGACCTCACGGATCCTGCTTCACTGAGCAGCTTGCTCCGTCTCGAATGACCTCGCTGACGATGAGGCGTCACGCCCACCTACCTAAGTGCTGTGTTTGAAATCTTTTTCTCGTAACTTTATTTAAGGCATCTCTCCATATATCGCGGGATTTCCTTGAGATATTTACTCGTTGACCGTGAGCGAAATTGACTGTCATTCTACTCCTTATGAAAGAAGACGAGACCCCCTAATTAGTCGCGTACGTGTGCACACGCCTGTAATTTAATTTTGTATCTGTGGGCAGCGAATTTAAAAACTTCTTTTTTTTTTTGGCAATTTTGCACATTTTATAGAGTAAATGATGCATAATCTCTGGACGAATATTTTGCACTTCAACATGAGTAATTTTTTCCTTTGCAATGCCAGCACCATAGCTTACTTATAACAGAAATCATGGGGATGTAGAAATTTCAGGTGCTCTTTACAAATTTTTTCCGGGCATAAAACTCTAATAGTATCGAGACGCCATACGACAAACGGACAAAGCAGTCATCCAAAATAATATCTTCTTAGAATTTCGTCTTCTTTAAAACCTGTTATTAACATTACTTACTTGGGTGGATGTCAGTTGTTAGCGACATGACGCTGCATCTTGTGGTGGAATATTCCGAACTGACAGAAATAAGAACCTAAGCAGAATTCGTCCAAGTATTCTGGCAGCAAACAAGAAGGGACGTTATTTATGCAGCAGCAACACCTTTTTTCAACAGATTGTTAAAGTAGTTTTCAGCAGGAAAATAAACTTGAAACTAGAATTGGTACATTTATCCATCCATTTAACTACTAATCTTCCCTCCGTATTTTAGTTGCCCTTATACATTTTCTGAAAGGAGACAGCGCTAGTAGTCGGCGTGTTTTGGGAGATTTGTTATTTGTCGTAACGCCGTTCCCTACAATCAGAAATGAAATCTTGAAATTTGGCACATTTGTACGTCCGAAAAATGCTGTACGGATTTTATTTTACGAATTTTCGCCCTCCGTCCACGCTACACGCAGTAGTGGTGGTTCAAAGATGATTGGTCGTCCAGCGTTTTGTATTATAGAACCACCTAATAATAATTCCGCTGGCCCATATCCTGGTGTTGAGTTGATAGTGAATGCAGTATTTCGTTGGTAGCGTAGCAGTTGGGGTTACAGGTGCGCCCGATTGTCTTATAGAAAGCTTCGCTTTGTGCCCTTCGGCTCAGAGTCAAATCATTCTCATTTCACCAGAGCCGCGGTGGTGTAGTGGTCAGACTGATCGCCTCCCTCTTAGTCGGTTACCGGCGGGGTTTAACCTTGACTTTGCGCACTCGGGAATCGTGCCGGACGATGCTAATGATCAGCGGGTTTTCTCAGGGATCTCCAATCGCCCTTGCATTCCGGTGATGCTATATACTCGCCTCGCTTCACCCTGATCGGCTCTCAAAGACTTCACTGTCAAGAGCCGCCCAAATTTCTCCATTTTCACTTCTCATTTCGTCATACTTCCAGCCCGTCCGTTTGTTTTCTGAAAATATGATTTGGCTGCGTGCGTTGTTGCACAATGAAGTCAGGCGCTGATGTGCAGTGACATGCATGTGTTTCCCAGGCCAGGGGTGCTAACAAGTTTCATATTATTTTCTCTCACACAAGACCAATATACAACAGTGTATTCCCAGTGAATTAAAAAATTAAATTTTTCATTCGAGGAGTTGATTCAACTTCAACCTAACGCAAAGGTAACGTACTGCCAGCCAATCAGACTCAAGATACTATTCTTATATTTTGTCTTCTGTATATTACTGTTATCTTTCGTCTGGACTTCAAATTGTGTTATGCCATGATTACAACAGACGTTGAAGCTTTTATTTCGTTGTTGCGAATGATAAAATAAATCGTAAAACGGAAAACCTCCGGAATTAAATAAAATCTTAGGGTGCAAATCGGTGTCAATTTAGGTGAGATCAGGTTATCATAGGAACATAAATACTCATGTATTAAATATTATAAGTGCGAGTATGCATATATACGCAAACATACACAGATGTTTTTCAGATCCCAGATAACGTGTTCGGTGGCACCGAATTTTAACTTATCAAAGACAAATCTTTCTTAACCCGCTCAGTCACACATTAATCTCCAAGTTCAAATGTTGCAAACACGCAGTTTTTTCGGACTGCGCTGTACTTTTGTTCGCAATTTTTATTACAAGCAGTGGAAGATGTGCCGTGTGTTCGCTGATGTTAGCATTAACCATTCTGGTCAAAGAGTCGTGGAAAATTCCACGAATCAGATAAGCCACTAGGAAGACTGGGGACTGATGCCATGCTGTGTACAGCCATGTTCGTTTAGTGCTGTTCGTGTGCAACATGTCCACACACGTCGACAGCACGACTGAACGTGTCAACTTCAGAGCGAACATATGTGCGATGTTGTAAATAATTGGACGGAGTGAGATAGTCTGCGTGTAGATCTGCGGCCGGAGAAGCGGGGAGAAGCAAGTGGCGGGCCGCAAGGGCGAGAGTCGCGTGGCGCCCCCTCGCTGGCGATGGTATCGCGGCCGGCGGCTCGTTTTCCGTCGAGTTTCACTTGTAATTTCCGGGCGGGTGGCAGCGATATTGGCCCTTGCGCACCCCTAAGCACGACTCCCCTGCAGGCACCCGCCACTGCACGGTGCTGCAGCCCAGCGGCGACCTCCAACACGCGAGCGATTCTGCAAACAATAACGCACTGGAAAATCTATGTAACCCACTTTCTCAATGACATTCTCATACAACTGTATTTCGTAACATATTCGAAATTACAAGAATGATTCATTTATTTTCTGTTTATTTTCGGGGCCGTGGTGCTGTTATGGTCAGACTACTCGCCTATCACATAGACGAACCGGGTTCGATTCGGGGTCACTCCCGGATTTAAGCATGTTGGATTCGCACCCGGACGGTCAGCTGGTTTTCTCAGGGATTTCCCTTTCCACCATCCTTGAATTCCGGCGCTGCTCCACACTCGCTTCACCGTCATCGGCTCTCAAGACCTCGATGTTATCAGCCGCCCAAATCTCTCCACTTCGCTCCACTGCACTTTTTAATTTCATTTACAAGGTAGCCAAACAAGTCGTTGCCGTGTTTGACGTAAGACGGGAGGAAGTGATGACTGACAGGGAATATGCGCGTGACGTTGGGGAGAAGCGGTGGCGACGACGTTGGCCTTGACCAGTGCACGCGCGTCGTGCACTCGCGGCAGTCGTGCCTCGAGCAGTGGTGGTGTCGGCCGAAGGAGGAGCTCGTTCCGGGTTGTCTGCTCCGTGACGTTGCGGTCGGCTTGTCCGCATCCGCATCTTGTTGCTGAGTACGTCAAGCCTCTGGAGATGATGCTGTGAATGCCATGCATTGGTTCCAGGTGTTCAGATCCGAAGATCTGCCCCTTATGATGAACCCTGGAAGTCGGTGACCACACGTCCTAGATGGCGAGGCCTACTGACCCAGCGAACATTCTTTATGTGCAAATAGGAGGTGCAAAACGTATATTGAGGCATTTTTATATATAGCCACATATTGCTGTCTACATATATCTACGTCATTTTCGACAAGGAATCACCTCCGAAATTATTTCTGGTGAGTTTCTTAACATATATGTATATATACACACACACAGGCNGGGGGGGGGGGTTACCTTTAACATTTGCTTACGATTTGTTAACATCCGCGTTTAGGGCGTATTGCCTACGTACCAGGTGTTGTATCGTCACCGCTGTAAACTTTGCGTGTGCTTTAAAAGGAAACGTTTGGTATTAAGAACTTGCAACAAGAGAAACTTTTTTAGTTAAGCAGAACGTGCTGCTCAATACGACGGCATCAAAATTACATACATCAAGGCAAACAATTTTTACCCAATGAGAGGGTAGGCACCCTTATTATTCGTATGGTGATGTAAGGTGTTAACGCCGGTTTTTTTTTCGTACGTTGAAGATCTCGATAACGATAAACATAGTTAAATTCCATGCCCTTTCTGATATGTTTCGTAAATGCCATTTCTAAACTCGATTTTCAAGGACGTATAACTCCCTTAGGAATTGAGCTAGGCTAAACGTTGTATCAACGTATGTCTACCTCATTATACAAGAAGGTATCACCTCCCGAATTATTTCGGGTGGGTTTCCGAACAGCCTATATATATACACACATGCGTACATATATAAACGTTTTCCTCTGTGCCTTTTGACAATTTAATATTTTCGTTTTAAGGCTTTCTACATTATTATTTCGCTTTTTTCGGTTTAATAAAGGTGCAGCGGCATATATGGCAGGTCACCTAAAGGTTTAGTTGTACAGTACATAAGTATTAAAATATAGTTTTCAATTAAATATTTACATAATGAACTCCCAAAATAGGACATTTTATTTCAATTGATTAAATGATTCTCGAGATTTAGCACAACACCCAAAATTTTCAAATTACCGCCATTTTGAAAATAAGTATACGGCGTAGTCGAGAAGTAAGTGCCAAGTTGGTGATCGGTTCAAATTGATACCTGCCCAATGTTATGGTTTATAAGTAGGTATTGAATCTGCTCTCTGCGTAAGGCACCAGCAATTGAGGCTAGCCCTCAGTGTTAGGGCGTAGGAATACGTCGACACTATTGTCTCTAGGTCCAATTTACTAATAAATTCACCTCGTTTTCAGGTTACCAATAAATCAGTTTTATTAACGCTTAACAGCGCCACTTATACATGTACACACGAGACAACACTCCCCTTCCCTTTTATACATCGGCTCCGTATTGTTTGGCGCGGCGATTCGCGTCATGGANTTCTCTCGGCTGGCGACTTGGGACTACTCCGGCACTTGGTGGGCGTCTCGATGCCTGATATCGAAGCTCCTCCTCCCGGGTCCACTCAGCACTCGTCGTCTGACGACGGCCGGCTGCCGTTGTCGTCCTCTCCCGGATTCGCTGCGCCCTCCTAGATTCCCGTCGGCCGACTGCCGCGTTTTCTCGGACTCTTCCAGTCGCACGTCCCGTTTGACGACCTCCGACTGAGGTCGACATCGTGATGCATTCTCGATCCGGACGCCTCACTTCAGGTCCTCCGACTGGCTGACTCGTTGACGTCTCTCAACTGACTGCCCCATTCCTCCCGCTCTCCCGTCGTTTTGTAGGCTCCATCGCCATATTCAACTTGCTCTGTCCCTGCACATGACCAGGCTGCTTGCCGCGTCCCCCCTGAGTCGTAAAACACGTGGCCACTGCTCCTGTGGTCCGCAGTCGGCCTGGCATCGCCCCTCGACTCTGGTATGGCCGTTTATTGTTCTGTTCTGCACATGCGGGAACTCTTGGGTGGCCCCATTGGTTCAGCGCATGTGTTATTTTTATGCCTCCGGATATTGTGTCGTCATCCTCCCAGCACGCCCGCTAAAAGCTCTCAATGTTTATTGCTGAAACTAGCCCGGGACAGACTCAGCCGCTGGTGTGGGCTCAGCGTCCCTTGGCAGCTGCGAGATGCAGCTGCATCCGCCTTCCTCCACACGTGGTCGTTCTGCCAGGCCGTCCTGGCGCCATTCTCCCATCACGTCCGCAAAACCCTTGATCCTTATTGCGGTCGTCCACCTGCGAGCTTCGCCTGAGCATGTGTTCTGACGAATAAAATATAGGGACGCAGAATGCGTCAATATGTTAAACAGTTTTCAGGAGGGTATGTGCGCGCACACACAGACAGTAAAGTGATGCAATAGGCCTATCTTAGCTTACAAAAGTACGCACAAGATACTGAGAACGCCTTTAGGAAAAAAATACAGACAATATACAGGCAGTTGAAGTGAATCTTCGTATATGATTTCCGCGGTTAACAAAGCACTTTTAAAATCCTTCCTTATAATAAAATGTCCTTATCCATTTCATATTCTTACGCGGCATACGAAATTAATTTTACGATAGACACTACCATTTTATTTATGTCGCAACTAGATGTAACAGTAAAATTTGTAAAAATTAAATATGCTAATGTTATTCTTATACTGACTTAAATGGGTGTAAATAAAAATAGGAACTAAATTTAATGGAGTATCCACAAATTTATACCTCGCGCATTTAACACGATAGTAAGAAAAGGAGATATGTCTATATCAATGCTAATTTAACTGGGTGTATTACTAACCGGTGTCAGTTCAAATGGAAACCGTTAGAGGATATTATTTTTTTTTCTTATTGATTTAAAATGCTTATTTAACCACCAACCAACCAAAAAAAAAAAATTGTTTCAGGAAAAAGTAGAAAAGTTTGAGCAAGTTAGAAACGAAAATATACATGGAAAATGCAGTCAGGCAGATTAAAATGAGACGATAGGTTCTATTTCACATATGCTAAAACGTACAATTTCATAACCCATTTTTTCAGGAACGGTTGAAGGTACACAGATAAAATTAATATGGTGTGTTTTGTTACTTATATAAGGGTTAGGAATCTACAATCAAGTGTATATTATAATCTATGTATTTCAATTTTTCTTAATTTTTATACATTATTATTGAATTTTTAATTTTTTTTTGTCATTCCACTTAAACATAATGTTACTTTTGTGTATAGTATATTAACATTTTCTTCTCACTTTTTGAATCAAGCCTTAAAAAAAAAAAAAAAAACAACTCATGCACGTTATGTTTGGTTGTTTCCTAAATGTGTCAAGTATCACAAGCGTTTTATACTTTACACTTGCGTCAACATAAAAGTAGGTACACGATTTATTGTTAAATTGAGCTATAAACAATAACACTTCATTTTAATTAATATGAAAACAAAGACAGGAAGAAAATAGGTGTGTTGGTAATGCCTAGTAAGATAAAGTTATCGTACAAAATAGTATTACTCTGAGAGCACACGAATACTTTGCGTTATCTCATGTGTCATTTTCTAAGCTTTGTTTGCATGCGACGGAGAAATATCCTGCAAGTAGAACTTTATCAGGACTTTAGAAAAGTTGGATGGAACCATCATTGGAGTATATCCACAGCTTCGCCATTGTAAGCTGGACAATCTATGCAAATCTCATAATGATGTTTCTAATCATTCTTCAGAAAATGGGGCAAATATATTTGGAAAATTCCCTTTTTGAGATAACAGCTGCAAAGTTTAGCAACACGAAAGTATTGTTTGGACTTGCAATTCTTCTGCTTGAAGTATATTCTAATTGAAATTTTTAAAGCACCCTGAAACACAGTCGGAGTCTTCATTATCTTCGAGGCGCCAACGCTTTCTTTTTAATTGTTTCTAGCCTCTTTTGACATTTATTGTTGTGCGTACTCTGCTTCTGACACAAGTAGCTTTTCAAGTTCTCGCACAACGATTATGGTATTTCTTCCTGTCTTTATATTTAACTGCTGCAACACTTTTATTCTAGAAATATTTCCGCCATTCCATGAGGTAAAAGCATCCCACATTCCAAGTTGCAGGGTCTTGTAACCAAACAATACATTTTTGGAACTTGAGTCCACGCTAAACCTTTAAATGCTCCATTCACATTTTGGGTCTTGCCCTGCAGACATTCAAACGGCTAGGTTTGGTCAAGTCTATATATATATATACATACTAGCTGACCCGGCAAACGTTGTTTTGCCATTTGTTTATTATATAACACGTGCTCGTGACACGTGTTGAGTACTGTTGAGGTTATATAAAATTAATTAAATAACTGAACCGGAGAACTACACTTATATATTAGATAATTTAATAAATATTAATAAAATGGAAATACAAACAATTACAGCTTTGCGATCAATAATAAAGTTAATTAAGAAGTACACTTAATTATTGAAAATATAATTGTAAACACGTCACTACTACGATCTGAGCACAAATGAATAAGAGAAAGGTTATTGTGTGAGAGAAAGTGGAGACCGGCTACTCCGTGCTGTGTCACTGGGAGACACCTGGTGGGAATAAATTGTAACCTAGATCGATAAATGATCGATGATAATTGATCAGTTATCGACCTAGGGTAAAATTTATTAAATTACTAATATCGCTATAAAAAAATAAGGGTTGGTGGTAGAAGGGTGAAAATTTAGGAGGGTATGTATTTTTTGATGCCACATCATAAAAAAATAAAAAATAAAAATTTTGTTCAAACAATAAAAAAAAATTGTTTGGGGGTGGCCACCCTTATTACTTAGGGGCGTAGAAAATATATATAAATCTATTCTCAGTCCTACGGAGTATACATAAAAAATTTCATAAAAATCGGTTCAGCCGTTTCGGAGGAGTTCAGTGACTAACACTGTGACGGGAGAATTTTATATATTAGATATATATATAGGTTGTTTTAGTAAAAGAGTGCAAAATGAAACTACGGAATAGGAGCCGCACCACCGAATGTTTTGAATTTGGGAACATGTGGTCCGCGAGGCCAGCTAAAGAAGAAATGGTCTGGTCCACATACATATGTATATATATGTGCGATATATATATAGAGAGAGAGAGAAAGAACGCGCGCGCGTGTGTGTGAAAGGGTATATTTGTGCGTGAACTTACTAAGTGTATAGCAGCTTCCTCAGTTTGTCTATGATGACACCACGAGATACACGCAGCGCGGCGAGAACACTGCATACTAGTTCAGAGGTTTGTGCTAGTGGCGATGGCGCACTAGTTGCGAGTGACAGTCTCGCCCTTACTGCTCCCGCGTCTCTCGGCATCAAGCGCAGAGAATAGCTCTAGGTAGGAGGTCTCCGTAAGAATGTTAACTTGTGCAGTTCTGTACGTAGATCTTGGACGTGAATAGAGAGCAACCTCCCCGAGTACGAGGGGGTAAAGGCGCCCGCACGTTGGGAAGCACCGGACTGTCAGCGGACTCCGCGGGAAGGAAGAGCAAGAGGGGGCGAGTCCCGGCATCGCCAGCCGTTATCGCAGGCACGCGGAGTTGGTTTAAGGGGAATGCGCAGACAGTAGGGGTTGCAGCACGTGGGGAGGGGCGGAGGGGTCGGCATTGTGCGCACCCTCGCGCGCGGTAACAGATGCGTCCCGGCCGCCGCTCTCTTATTGCATTCCTACGCTGCTGCGCTGCAAACTTTTAATTAAAATCCGGGCTGCGAGGGTCGGCAACAGCCCGCAGGAAGCAGATTGCTGCTACCCTTCGCCACTCCCCCTCCCCCTCTCTCTCTTGTCGCACATATTGCTATAACAACTGCCGGCAGCTCCGGGGAAGAGCGGCCTAGCCACCCGGCCAAGATGGCGCCCGGCAGACCAGACGTCTATACAGAAGCGGCGTCGCGTGAGTGAATGTGGCGGAGATTTAGTCAGCGCTTAACAGGCGAGTTCTTAAACATTCGTGGGGTCGAACGAGGCGATGGTGAAGCAACGAGGGGATACAGTGGTGGGGGAAATATCAGCACCCAGAAGAAACCCGCCTGTCGGCGACAACGTCCGCCACGTTTCCCATATTCAAAAATACGAGGTGCGACGTCGTGGTGGTGAGAAATGAGTGGTATGACCACCAGAACATCGCGGCCTTACGGTATTATATGGCGGGCCATCAGTTTTTACGAGTTGTAATTAATGTCTGGTCAACTGGAATGTTAGCTCGACGTTTACTGCGCTGATTGGGCATATCTTAGTCCCTTGAGCATGTGTATCGCGCCAGCTTTTAGCCCTGAGAGGGCACAGTCGCTTGGATAGAAAGTCTCATTGAATCGATGATGAGACTATAGTGTAGTGAAATTTAATATGAAAATAATTGCAAGTAATGGAAAAATCCCCAACTATAAGAAATGAGTCTGGTCAACCAAATAAGAGTAGAGGGAGAACTTATTAAGACGTTATGATCATCTATACATATTATAAAACTCAACTTCTCCCTGTCTGTCTGTTAGTGCGCTTATCACTTGAGAACTACGTATCCGAATTACGTGTTTTTATTTTAATTCATAGCTATGTTCTCTGGCCAGGTTTTAGTATATATTTGGTTACGTAAAGTAGCATAAGGAATAAGCAATGACGATAATAGTGAATCAAGTCGGATGAAAGTTTGCCGCCAGCGCGCTCTCTTGCAAAACGCTGTCTAAACCGTTAAAGATGGAAAAATATCATGTGTTAAAGAATTATGTAGAATAAAAACACCTAAAAAACCTCTGCGGTGGCATATATATATATATCTATAATTTTACCTAAACAATAATTGTGTAGTCCACGCGAGCGGAGCCGCGGGCACAGCTAGAAATATATACATCGAAGAGGAAGTGTCGTTCGCCAAACTACCACAATAAGGTATTTAGACGTGTAATATGGGACGCAACGAAGTTTCGGGATGACACAGTTCAGAGATTAGAGAGAGAGAGAAGTAGAAACAGTTTTAAATAATGTTGATACGTATGAAAATCGGATGGAAATATAATAATAACGATAAAACCCTCTACATTGCGACGTTAAAAGCCTCGTAAACTTAATTGAGGGACACCAAACTTTGAAATAATATTTCTTGGGTGCCAGGGAGAAAGAGTGTGAGTCATTAAATGGCCAATACGAGAGAAGTTGACAGGCTTGCTCACAAGAAGGGCCCGTACATGTGGTATTAGGATTATAAGTCAGTAGTGAACAGTGTGTATGGTATTACAATTGACCCCTATGGTAATAGTTAACAACTTCTTATACATTTCGGGAAAAAGGAAAACAAGCCAAATTATGCTGTCTGTGCAAAAGTGAAAAATAAAGAGGACAAGTCGACTTTTACTATTTACTCCAAAGTAACAATATAAAACATTTTGGTATGTTTGACGCGTTGTCCACAAGTAACGAAAATACATATCCAAAATGTTAGAAAACGTCACAAATTCTGTAATATCATGTTTTGTTTTTGCACTAGGACAATCGCATTTTTGGGTACAAATATGACACAAAGGCGTTGTAAAGTGCTCGCATATATTTAGCTATGATATCTAACACCGAGAAATAATGCCATGGGTGTTTGTAAAGGGGCCACTGAAATTTCTCTAAATTCGCGTCGGCATTCACCATCAAAGATTACGTCAACTTTAATACGTTACACAAGGCAAACACATACCACAGCCAAAGGGAAGGAAGTTAGAGTTAGAGCTCCAAGACATATGCACATGCGCCGTATGAAATGCAAGTTAAAGATCGACAAAATTATTGACGAACAGCAAACGGTCAGGGAGAAAATATTTCACGTATATTGGGCTTTTGGAGATCAGGATAAAGCAGTAACCTACGTGGTCAGCCTAGTTGACTCGAAGGCAGCTGCAGTAACAAGGAAGAGGATTCTGGATCCTGTCAACGAGACATTCAGGATGGTGACTCATTTATTTCATCTTGCGAGTAGATGGAGAACGGTTAAGAGTTTGCAGGGGGTGTTTCACGAAGACCCATTACAGTCTCACATGTTTGTAACACTTGCTCTAATGGATCATAATGGCGTTGTATCCGGAATATCAGGGGATAAGAAGAGAGGCAAGACACCACCAACTAACAAACATACACCAGAGAAACAACAAGACGTTAAAGATGACATTTGATTATGTCCTCGTTATAAGTCACATTACACACGCAGAGAAAGTAGCAGCTACTTGCAATCACACCTGAACTTGCAAGTAATGCACAACCTGTACTGCGAAGGCAAGGAGATGCCAGTTTCCAGGGGAATTTACGAACTTACCTTACCTTACCTTTGAAGAGCCAAAGGTGGATACGAGCCACAAATGTGATGCTCTGCAAGTCAAAGCATAATTTGCAGCAACCGTGGCCTTATGCCAATGTCAAAATCTCAAGAAGGACCTTCAGGATTTACTTCCACTTGTTCCACCTTTATTCCATAACTTCTATAATAATCTACGAACAAATTATGCTACGAGTGACAACTATCTTGGCATGAATCAATTTCCTGGATAAATAATTATAATATGTTTTCAATAACCTTTGGTTTGTTGATTGTGAACATCTTTGTTGTTACTAGGAATCGGTTATTTCCCATGAGTAGAATGCCAGTTATTATAATATCTAAAGTGGTATAAGTGTACTTTTATTGTGCTTGTTCATTGTGGTTAAGTAATATATGTCATGTTCTACGTACGGTTCAAACCGTACGAGTCGATTGTATATGTAAATATTTAACAGTGAACAAATATATTGTAGGGTAAACTATGTGATACACAAACAATGTCATTGATACATTATCCATTAGTGTTATTATTTATTTTACCTATGAAATCAATAAAATATATTTCCTGTAAAGCGTTTTTTTTATTTATAATCTTTTTCCCTGGCACTCTAGATTTAATAAAGACGAGTAATATTATGCTGCTGCCAACCAGGGAATGTGTCGGACGAAGTGAAGATCAAGTGCTTAAAACTAATGAGATCCATTCGAAATCAGCTTAGATCACCACTAAATAAACAAAATTCTACAATTCTAACTATCAGAAGGATGTCATTGTTTTCCGGTAGAGACACTTTAACTCACTTCGCTGATTTGCAACAATTTTGAATATTTAAAGTTATAAAATGTGACGCAAGTGTACTGAGTTACTGATCGACTGTGGAGATGGGACAGAACTAAGCAGGCAACACGTTCTGCAGCAAGCGAGATTTGGAAGTGAGATGTTTGCCAACAGCTTGGAGAGAACAGCTGATAAGAACAGAAACAAGACTTTGGAGGGAAGAGGAAAAAAAACTAATGAAATGCCTCAGGGACTACAGTTAATTACACTGCCATCCTGTGACTTGGCCAGTCAGTACAGAAATAAACCCTAATTGCTATCGATAAAATGCGATATAGGTTTCTATAATATGCGTCAGCAACCTGCAGACGACGGCCGTGGTTTCATTGTTCTAGAAGTTTATAATCAAGAACTTTGTTGCCTCATAAAACAATTTCTCTCCTTTTATCTCGATTCTATCAATATGCTGTTATTTTTATAAACATCACTGGGTACAAAATCCACTGCTGCATTTAGATATTCTATATAGCTGTGTCTACTGTCTTCAATTTATCTGTCATTGGTTACAGTTGTAAATCTGATGGACCTGAATCAGACGTAAAGATAACCACCTTCAGTCAACTTGTAAGAAAAGCCATCAAACAGATCGTATGAAACTGTCAAGATGAGAATAAGCCTCTAGAAGCTGTGGCCTTGTGAGACTGTAAACAACCTGCTCACGTAAGCATAACACCATTAGTACACAACAAAACACAAAACAAATAAATAATGACGTGTTTGTTACATTTACTGCCATGCTAATTTGCTGTCGCTTCTGCTTTATGGATAATTCACATGCGTAAAGCGTTCTTCTACAAAGGGAAACAATGCTAAATAGAAGATCATGGGTGCGAAGTTCGCAAACTCAGGAGAATGTATTGAAGTTTTCGGTTGATTAAACATTTTTCAGGGGTATGCTTATTTTCTTCTTTATGTCCGCTGTTAATTATTTGGCGTTATTTAAAAGTTGGCACAGATGTGAACCACAATGTCATAGTTATTTTTTTTACGAAGTTATTGAGAATCCTTCTATGAGAAATTAAGGTTAAGTAAGGATATGGGACTAGGAACAAAATTATCTGTTAATTCGTAAGTATCGTCACTAAAATTCATTTAACTCAACATGGACATAAGCATAACTTCGGAACAGAAACATCCGTTGCAACTCACTTCAAAGGTGCCACTGAAATCTGCTATGATGAGGCATAAAAGTAGCTATGATGGAATATTTGCTGTATGTACGTACATTTTCGTGCTACGTTTATGACTGTAGCAGTTACAAACATATTCGTAAAAAATATCATCTGAGTCCGAAAATTCTGTTTCGAATACGTAAAAACACATTATAAACTTAAACAGAATATTGAAGGTAGCAGTGAAAAGAAAACTCAGACATTACGTACGATTATGTTTTGCGCGATATTTTATAAAACTACGTGATATAATTACTGTTATTTTTTCATTTCTAATTGTTTGTACTACATGACGCTAGGTCATTAGTAGCTACTACAACATAACTACCTAACTAATGTAAAATACAACATAACAACAGAACTTATGTAAATACAACATAACTACAGAACTAATGTAAAATACAACATAACTACAGAACTAATGTAAAATACAACATATATACCAAACTTATGTAAAATACAACATAAATACAGAACTTATGTAAAATACAACATAAATACAGAACTTATGTAAAATACAACATAACTACATAACTAATGTAAAATACAACATAACTACAGAACTTATGTAAATACAACATAACTACAGAACTAATATAAAATACAACATAACTACCGAACTAATGTAAAATACAACATATATACCAAACTTATGTAAAATACAACATAAATACAGAACTTATGTAAAATACAACATAAATACAGAACTTATGTAAAATACAACATAACTACCGAACTAATGTAAAATACAACATAAATAAAGAACTAATGTAAAAAACATAACTACAGAACTAATGTAAAATACAACATATATACCAAACTAATGTAAAATACAACATAAATACAGAACTTATGTAAAATACAACATATCTACCAAAATAATGTAAAATACAACATAAATACAGAACTTATGTAAAATAAAACATAACTACCTAACTAATGTAAAATACAACATAACTACAGAACTTATGTAAATACAACATAACTACAGAACTAATGTAAAATACAACATATATACCAAACTAATGTAAAATACAACATAAATACAGAACTTATGTAAAATACAACATAAATACAGAACTAATGTAAAATACAACATATCTACCAAACTAATGTAAAATACAACATAAATACAGAACTTATGTAAAATACAACATAACTACCGAACTAATGTAAAATACAACATAAATAAAGAACTAATGTAAAAAACATAACTACAGAACTAATGTAAAATACAACATAAATACAAAACTTATGTAAAATACAACATATGTATGACAACTAATAATTAGTGTATTACGTTTTTGACATAATAATGCAAAACTATTTCTTTTTTCCGTTTTTTTTCGAAAATGACTACTATGCATTGGCCAGTGTCATTAACATCATAAATATTCTAACTGATTTCGTAATGAACCATCATTCTGGTTTTGTCTATCTCAGCATTGCCTCAACAATGCACAACCAAAATTTTAGGCACATGATTCGAATAGGAACCACGAGATATATTTTATTTATTCTAACAATGCATTATGTTTCTAAGTAATATTGTTATGTATTTTACAAAGCGCTTCTTTTAATTCGCAAGAATAAAAGCACACAGACATTTATTTTATTGTCGTGTCATATACTACTACAACTTTACTAACTATATAACCCATATTTCTTTTTTTAAGAAAAATAAAAATGTAATGAAAATTTATGTAATTTAAAATACACATTTTATTATATCACACCATAAATATGCGTGTATCTTCGTAAATGACTATAATTATATATTTCAGATTAATTATATTATTTACAGTAAAACTTTTTTTTTATAGATGTGCGAGAAAAATTATTGGATGTAATAAACGGCGTTAAGAAGATAAAAATTTATGTAATTATTTATATAAAAATAATTGTTCCTTTATTAAAATAGTGTAAAGCAGTATAAGTATGGGTTGACTGTATTTAACATGGAAAGAGTGAGTTTTCCAACTTTCCAATATTATGTTTTATATATATTTATATATATATAGCCTACTAATATTATAAATGTGAAAGTGTGATTGTTTGGTTGTTTGTCCTTCTTTCACGTCGCAATGGAGCAACGGATCGACGTGATTTTTGCACAGAGATAGTTGGAGGGCCGGGAAGTGACATGCTACTTTTTATCCCGAAAAAATATCTCATTTTCTCAGGGAAAATGTTTTAGTAAAAATAGCGATTGGGGTACAATGCTGCGGCAATGTAAGTTGTTAGTGTGGTACGAAAGCACAATGTCCCACAAAAAGCGATAAAGGCCCCAAACCGAACTCTACAGGATATACGAAACAATACAGACATTATGGGAGGAATGGTTGTATTACTGGCTGGTGACTTCCGCCAAACTCTACCGGTGATTCAGAAGGGCACACTTGCAGATGAAATCAAAGCCTGTCTCAAGTCGTCAAGCTTATGGGCAAATGTCAAGAAATTCAGTTTGACGACAAATATGAGAGTGCACCTCTACAATGACGCTGATACAGGACACTATGCTGATACACTATTAAAAATTGGAGATGAGCGGTTAGAAACAGATGCCGAGGGCTGAGTGTCACTAACGAGGGATTTTAGTAATTTGATGCAGAGTGATACGGAACTGATTGCTAGCGTTTACCCAGATCTACAAAGAAATATAAATGATGACCAGTGGCTATGTAAAAGAGCGATTCTGACACCAAAAAAATAACATCGTTAGTGCTCTGTTCTGTGTTTATGATCAGTGTCTGTCTTCTTACAAATACCGTTATTTCTCCCTATAAGTTTGTTACTATAACCACGCGAGCGAAGTAAAAGCTAGTGTGTATGTGTATATATATATATATATATATATATATATATACATACCGTAATTGTATTTATGATAAACATGATCTGTCTGTAGGCACACCTGAGGTACTTGAGGTAGGTACATTTACTAAGCACGTCACGTGACGTCGGCATGAAGAGGCCTCTGATTGGCGCACGCCGCAGTGAAGGGGCCGATAGTCCCGCGCCCTCGCACGCAGCTCCCTCGCTCCTTTCATGGCTAAATAAATTTATGGCAAGTGTCAATAGCGGCATTAAGTGCGGCTTGATAGGGAGCCGGCAGGGACTCGCTGCCTCGCAAGCTGCGCTCTCGTCCTGAGTCACTCGCTCGCCGCAGCTCCTGCACTTTCCAAACACAACTGTGGACTCACACCATCACACCATCTACATCCTCATTACAACTCACTACGCTACCTTTAACATTTAACTAAACACGTGCAAAAATGACGTTGATTTAGTGCTCAACTTAGCCCATTATGCAAACATTTTTCGTTTTGGTGTCATAATAGTATTTCAGTTCCAGATTAATTATTTAAAGTTTCTGAATATCAAAAATGTATATTTAACGGGGTTTTAAAATAATTTTTTTACTTAATGTATGGAGTTGTAAAAATGCAGAAACGTATTGATATTTTAACATGTAAAGTATGCTATTTGTAACAAACTTTTCCGCCCATTGTTTGTATTCCATGTCTCTGCTGTAGAGTAAAGCAAATTACTAAACTTCTGTAGTAGAAATTTTAAACAGTATAAAAAAAAAAAAATCAGCAGGAAATGAACTAATCCGATACAATGGGCAACGCTGAACTTCAAAAGTTACCTGTCTACAGTTTGCATTATGATAAGTATTTGTCGTCAGTGAAATGAGCTATTATAGAAAACCAGCTCTAGAGCGTCATGACGAGAAAGAAGAGAAATAGCTCGTACAACAGAAGTACCAAGATTTATTCATCAAAGGTTCGTGCGTGGTACATATACGTAAATTATTACAAACTAGAGCTTGATATTTTTTGTAAGCGATATCCTACTATCCATTTCTGATACTTGCTATCCACGTGGTCTCGCGTAGCGCTTCTGTATTTTCACAGGGAGATGTGAGATACTTAGACTTTGAGTAGCTGCGTGACCTCGAACATTATTATAAAATCCATCACGATAATTTAAAGTGTTCCTAATATAAATGACTAAATTGAATGACGATTCGTGGCTTTTGTGCTTCAGATGTGTCGCAGATTTTACGACCAACGTTTCAATAGTGTTTGCAAGTAGCATTATTAGTGTTGGGTTGGAAATGTCCACACTTATTGTCTGAAGTATATATCTTTCTGGTTTTATTTAGTCGGCTTTCTGTTTTTGTGTGGTCAGTAGCCGTTAAATGAAAAAATGAGGGAATAGTTGTTTTAATTTACCTACATTACACACATACTCTAATTGGGTACCATGTAATTTCGCTTTGTAAAATGGCAACAGAATATACTGTGCAATCCTTCACATTATTAAGCGGATGTGATTTGTTAATTGGCTTCTGCCATATTCAATTTTCTCTCCAACTAAACGGCAAGAAATTAAGATGCCTGAAAGCCAAACGTTTGTTGTTGTTTATTCAGAGTCCTGCAGGTTGCATCATACGGACGAAGTTCAGATAAATGTCACCAGAAACTCCTTTGCCCGATAGAAATTGCCGAGTACGTCGCTAAATTGGCGAATATACAAAAGTTTCAACGCCATGCGCCAACGTAAACATGTGTGTGCGCCCCAGAGCCCCTCTGGAGAGTTTGTGACATCATGCATTTTATAACAAATAATTGAATATACTTTTATGTTAGAGTTGTATGTTTCACGTTATTGGCAAATAAATGGTTTGGGGTTTAACAAAAGAGACGTACAACGTATGAACCAGATCTTTTTGAAATTTCTTTAAGACCGATGTACTTTAGGATACATGTTTCTTCGTTCATCACTAAGAAATAAATTTCAATGCAATTAAAATACAGGTTAAAAATAAAATTAAAGAAAACTTAATTATATAATAGTTTTCCGCAGCACATCTGGTCAGCAGAAACATCTTTGGCATTAAGGCCATATTTTAATTGGCAGATTTTGTTAACGAAATGATCATGTGACCAAAATTTGCATACAAAGATGACGACGTATTTGTAATTTAGTATTTCGTTTTTTTTGTGTGTAGAGAAATTAACAAAAAATACAAACACGCCACCATGTATTTCACCTGGAACTCATTATCCGGCAGTGTACACACACAAGCACACTTCAGTCAAGAATAGCTATTCACCGCTCGCAAACAATTTTTATTGTCATATAGTAATTTTTTCTTACAAAATTGTGTAATGTATCCAGCAAGGGCGACGTTGCACGAGCATTTATGTCGTCATGCTCCCTGCATCGATGTATGCGCAAGGGTGAGATGGAGGTATAACTATCAGGGGCAAGTGCTGCGGGAAACTACTTCCCAGGGGCACTGCAGTGGAATTTCTTTGTCAGAAAAATGTGATATGCGAAGAAGATTCGCAGTGTATGAGCGCGTTTCTCACATACTCGATTCAGACTACGAGATAATATAAAGATTAATTTCGTGATTGTATATTTTTGAATACAGTTATTTGACAGAACAGAATTACACAATATTTCAATAACCACCAGTAGATATACCTACGCGAGTGCGTACACACATTTGTCGGCATAAACGATAGCGTAATACCAATAAAGCGGCTATTTAGTTCAATAATTTTTGTAAACTCGTTTTTGAGCTTTTATAAATATTTACGTTTTTCCTATTTAATAAAAAAAAATTAAAAATTGCAATACAATTTTTGAGTTTGACTATGCATTTCCTTAAGATGAGAGAGATGCACNAATATTTACGTTTTTCCTATTTAATAAAAAAAAATTAAAAATTGCAATACAATTTTTGAGTTTGACTATGCATTTCCCTAAGATGAGAGAGATACACAGAGAGAGAGAGAGAGAGAGAAGTACAAAGTGACATCTGGAGTTCAATCCCTCGCATGATTTGCATGTGACAATACACTCACGAGCAATTGAATTAGAGACACCTGCCGTGGCGAAATGACGCAGTTGTCGCCCCGTCGAATGGAGTAGTACCCAGTCACGCATGACTGGGATGTCGTCAGACAGTACACTGATCTCTTATTGACAGAAGAGAACAGAATATGTAAGAAACAAGCTGTTAGTGCACTTGGCCGTGGCCGAATCGTTGGGGCCAGATGTATGGGGCACTCTATCTCCGAAGTTGTGCAGGCACTGGGATGTTCACATGCTACCGTGTCAAGAGTGTAGCGTAAGTTCATAGAGTCGGGCAAAACCACCGTCGTTATGCAAAACTGACGTCTCGATGACAGCTGTCACCTTCGGCTAGCTCGGTTGGTAACAGACGACAGACAGGCCACAGTGCAGCAAATTACTCGCCAATTCGATGCTGCATCACAACGACCTTGAGCAGCCTTACCATCAAGAACCTACTCCTCGCTATGAGGTACAGAAACCGTCGCTCCACTTGGGTACCTCTTGTCACCATACGCCATTGGACCCTCTCGACACATAGAAAACAGACCCCTGGACGGATGTGTTGAGGTACAAGTCGGTATGGACTTAAGCCCTGCTTAAGATCTACTTGTAGGCATTTTGTGTATTATTCCACCATTCGCAAACTTAACATTGTCGTGAGCCTGATCACTTTGTTCATACTTCAATCAAGCAAATCTGTGAAATAATTCTAAATGTACGTTAATGTTTTACGAATGTCTTCATTCTTATCTTTCTATGTATTAAAAAACATAAATCAAAAGAAATATTGTCAGTATTCACCTATGTTTACATAACACTTTTACTAATGCAATTTTTTTGCTCCCGACTCTTTTGCTCCCGTCATTACCAACTTTACTGGACGCATGCCAGTCAGCATTCCCGTAAGGGAATATGCAGGTAGGGGCAGTGACATGTTTCAAAGACTGACTTCAATAGTGTTCAGTTAATGGCGAACAACCAATATACACCAATGGCAGGGTGCGGGTGTGTTCCCAAGCGCATAAAGCGATGGATTCCTCTTGTCTGGAGGGTACAGTTTTTGTGGAGCGAAATTAGCCCATTGCTACACGTCCCATCGTCCCTCACCGGCGAACGATACAGGGACCTGCTGACATATAAAATGCACTAATTTCATGGACTTGATGTTGCTCGCCTGGCTTGCAAAGTCACCCGACCTCAATCCAATCGAACTCATCTGGGATGCTGTCTCGAGAGAGATGTGCGTGTCGTAGGTCCTGCTACGACCGATCTCCGTACGTTGTGGGAGGCTGTGCAGTGGTCCATGCAACGCCGCATCACTGCCGTCATCGGGACGAAAGAGGACGCATCACGCTACTATGCAGGTGTCACTAATTCATCTGCTCAATAGTGTATTCCACTTTTGCATATCTAATTAATGAGTCATTCAGCTACAGCGGGTGCATGTAGACGCTTTTTAGGTTCGTCGCTTGCTACTTCTTAACACCTGGCGTAACCTCGTAGTACTTAAAATATTTTGTAGGAAGTCTCCTTAAGGCGAACTGCAGATCTTAATTTTTCCATATATTTTATTTTATTTGCTATTATTACGCAAATATATTTTCGCAACTTACTGTACGTGTGCAATGATTTTGGCTACATCTCTTATTCTACTTAATTGACTAGGGACATAAATAATGGTTGGTATCTACTGACGAAGGCCTATTAAAACAATAGTTTAATAACAGGCGGAGCTAGTTCTGTTCTAAAAATTGGAAGAATACACATATATGACATATGGATTAAGAAATTTCTGGTGTGATGTGATTTTTAAAGTTGGTATTCTACCCCTAGTTAAGTATAAATTTACGAAATGTTTTTACGATGGAACAGGCAGTGTCTGGACCATGCATGGCTGAGTAAAGCTTTCCAATAACTACAGTTCTTGCTGTTGTTAAACTATTTCACGGCATTAGTTGAGGTTTCTACCACTCTCTGGCAATTCTTCGTGATTCGTTTCTTGAAGGACATATTATTCACCAGCCAGTCAAAATTAGCAAAACAAGTGGCCCTGTGTCGTTACCTAAATGCACGTGTTTTGCGTGGAATTTATACATAAACTTTTTAACGAAGGCTAGTAATGCCTGCAGATGGCCTTCTGGACAATTTCCACTACACTCGAAGTGATAAAGTAGCGTAAGACTGGAGCACCTAAAGAATAATACGTTATTGCGCATGGGAAATGCCACTTCCACCAGAGCGACGGCGCTTTGTGTGAACAGCTGTTGGGATGTAACGACGTAACGTTTACGTTTCAGAAACACACGAGGTAGGAAAAACGTTAGGCTACTCGAATACCGGTGGGGTCACTCCCGAATTTTCGCATTTGGGAATCGTGCCGGACGATGCCGCTGGTCGGTGGGTTTTCTCCCGTTTCCCGCGCCCTTTCATTCCGGCGCTACTCCATACTCACCTCACTTCGCTCTCACCGGCTCTGAAGACCTCAATTTTAAGAGCCGCCCAAATCTCTTCACTCACTCACCCACCCACCCAAGAAAACCGATCGGCGACTGGCCATCTCCAACTCATTTCATATTTCATACTCGTCAATTTCATACCTAGCAATTGTGCAAATGGTATGGTCGCATATATATATTCATGAAGTTGTAATTCTGAGATACTCCTAATATAAGTAGGTATTATTTAAGGAGAAATGTATGCTATGATTTGAAATTTAATAGTCTAATAGGAACTCGTGAACATGTGGAAGAAAGGTTGTATGGTGCATAAATACGACGCGTGGAATACACTCACATAATTAGCATAATATTTTCACTCCTGAAAAGTGACTTGATTTAAGGCGACGTAAGGGAACAGCGACGGTGTGCTATGGTGTCAGCAATCGGAGCGTCTAGAAAAAAAATCGCTTGTCGCCACAGTTCACCAAATTTCTCACATACGATCTTCTTTGTTGCCATTATATTGGTTTCATGGTTTCACTGAATGCGTCCGATATTAAGAAACAAGTACGGAAACGTTAAAAATACATTTTAAAAGCAAGTTTTTATTTATTCTCACTGCAGAAGTTAATATTAATATCGGTGAGATTTATTTCTCCTGAACTGATCAGAGAGTAAAAAAATACATATTACTTATATACAGATATCGATAATGTCTCCATTCGGTACATTATTTTTTCTGGGGAACAACTGGATGTTCAGTTACTAATTTGGTTATGTAGTCGATTGGCCGGACATCGAACCCTGATCTCCATTATGGGGGCCCCAGTGTGTTAGCTGCAATGCCGCCGGGCCCCAGTAACAAGTCGGCAGTCGTAAGCCAAAGTCGTAAGTCGTCGCTTCGATCCTCGCAGTGACGGTACACACAGGAAAATACCTAACCACTCGCCTTTTACCGCTCGCCTTTTGACGTGAAAAATTTTTAAAACCAGCCCGACTCACGGGGTACCAGGACGGAAACGGCGATGTAACGTTTGCAGGGTCAAACATTCCAACACTATACATTCCTGACTAATGACGTGGCTTAGGCAACTGTAGTCTCGTCAGATATCGCATACGACTGCGACAGAAGCGTGACCGTGGTTTGTCGCCGCTCATGCGCGAGGCGTGGGTGGGGGCCCGCGCCGACTGATGGCAATGCTTGTCGCGGGCGGACATTTCTCGGCAGTATACCCCGTGAGTCCGGTGTGTGCCAGCGCACTTATTCCCGTGCCAGACGAAATATCTCGTCCATATTTGTCTGTTTAGGCCATAAAAGCCACGCATCACAAAGAAAATGTTACCCCTTAACACATACTTGTTCACGTAAAACCCACGGTCGTGCCTGCGACAAAGTCACGCACAGGTTTTTTCTCCCTAGATTTTGAGAATATTTTGTGGTTTCGGGACATGACATAAATGGTGACGGGATAAAAACACCAAAGATATGAAACATAAAATTTATCACGTTTTTTAAGAGTAAATGTGGAGATTTTCAACTTAAAATATTGCTTTATGCAAATTAAAAAAAGTTATTTTAAGGCACACCACGATTTATTTAATATCGTTTCGAAGGGACTCATTCCGCGCCGTGCGGAGTCGATACCGCGACGTTAAGGACGTAGCCGGAGAGAAACTCGGAGTAAACGGCCGATGGAAGAGGGGAAAGGGGGG